>JAADXZ010000141.1:0-39015 GCA_023338055.1 Phytopythium mirpurense
ATCAAATCTAAGAAACATATAAAGTCAAAGAACTATACAGTCTGACAGTACCCACGGTACGTCAGCTGTCTTCGGCGCAAGTCGCAGCCGGGGGTACCGTAGCCACTTCGGCTAGGTACGAGCAGGCCCGGGGTACAAAAGAACGCTACCGGCCGCGTACCCCAAAAGGGTACCGTGTAACACCGTTACACGAGACGCCACCCTTTCGAATGTTGTTCCTCGGCAACAAGACCAGCTCTGGCCGCGAAAATTGCATTGGCTGAAAGCAGAGACTTCGGCGAGTCTTTTGTCCAATCAGAATGCGATAAAACGGTGATATGGCGAATTTTGACCAGTTGAAATGCGTTTGTTGCGTTTTTTTTCAAACAGAGGAATAACGATTTTTGAATTGGAATGCAGCAAAAACGCGAATATTATTCTGATTGGACGGCCAAAATCAGTGCTCTCAGATTTTTTTAAAATAAAAACCACGTTTTTAGTGAATTCGCCAAGTAACTTGAAACGGAGGGAGTATATGTTTTTACATGTGCACTTATGTATTGTGTACCTCTCGATAAGTGGCTCCTATATGTGATGGCCCATAGAACTACAACATAGTGCGTGCATCCTTTGGGTCTTCAATGAAGGGCACTTAATCGTCCTTCTTGGACGAAAAAGCATGAGGCCTTCGGGAGACAGCGCCTCGGTCGCGCAGCGATCCCTGTGGCCCGCTCGCCTCTCGCGTTCGTCTGTGCATATCAGCATTTCCTGCGCCCTCGTCCTCGTCGTCGCTAGAGTCATCTCCCATGAGTGGACGGTGGCTTTGCATCAAGAAGGGCGCACAAGCATCGTCAAAAGACCGTAACGCTCCGTCAGTAGGTAGCACGATCGATGGAAGGAGTGATTGTCACCTGTACGGGTCACTGCCGGCTGGGGAATCGCTCCTCGTCTGGAAGCGCACGTACATCTCTTGCATCTTCTTCTTCATGACTGCATCCGGCACAACAGGCAGGCGACAGTCAACCCAATAACTATCCCCTGCTGCTTTGATACAGACGAAGCACCAACGCACCTTCACTCATGCTCGTGAACTTCTCGCTCATGACGGTGAGCGTCTCGCTCGCGATCTCCGCCGCGCTCTTCTCC
Organism: Phytopythium mirpurense; assembly: GCA_023338055.1. Lineage (NCBI taxonomy): Eukaryota > Oomycota > Peronosporomycetes > Pythiales > Pythiaceae > Phytopythium > Phytopythium mirpurense. Next base: position 1,126 of record JAADXZ010000141.1, read on the forward strand.
GGCGGGTACGCCCGAGACGCGCTGCGCTGGGGCCGGGTGCCTTCAAAGTGGCTGGAGAACTCCTCATTCTCGAGCAGCTCCTGGCGGAAGATCTCGTCCTGTAGCATCTGCGCCAGAACGGCATCGCGCTGTTCTTGCTCCGACAAGCCCGCGTCATCGCCTGCGGGATCGCTCGGCAGGCGCAAGAAGTCGTCCGGCAGCTTCGCGCGCCCGACCTGCCGCAGCGCGCGCGCTGGGGCTGGAGGGGGCAACTCTGCGACCGCGGAAGGAGGAGCCACGACAGCTGGCGCCTCGGCGTCTTCGGCCTGCGGCGGCTCCATGCTCAGCGCCATGTCGATCGTGTTCTCCAGGTGGCCCTCGTTCGCCTCCAGCAGCTCCGCAAGCACTTCCGGGTCCCACGTCGGGAACATCCCACGCAGCGCGGCCATACCGTCGTCGAAGCTCATGGCCATGCTGCTTCTCTCTCTCTCTCTCTCTCGCTCGCTCGCTCGATCACTTGCTGGATGCGGAGCCTCCACCTCGGAGGGTTTGAAGTCTATCTTTAGCGTCGCGACCGCATCAAATTAAAGAATTTCACAGTACTGGATCTTGATACCCTCGTATAGCATATTTAACGTAAAGTAATACAAAACTTCCTGTGAAAGCACATACTCTTGATGCCGGCATCGTCATTCCGAGAGCGCTCATTGCGTGGCCGTACATACCGATTGGCTTGACTTACCCAACGCGCCAGCTCTTCGCGACGATGCGGGTGGCGATCGCGGCGGTGGTGCTGCTGGCGGTGGTGCTGGGCGAGAAGCGCGCGCTGACCGCGGCGGAGCCCAAGAAGCGCGCCGACAGCACCTGCCGCTCGGCCGGCGTGCTCAAGTTTGACGGCGAGTCGCCGCCCATGCAGCGGGTACGGGTGCCTTGCGTTCAGCTCCTTTGGAGCTGCTGGTGAGCGACCGATCGCTTACGAAATGAACGCGCTGGCGGGGATAGGGGCGGGGACTGGAGGTCTGCAGCAAGTACAAGCGCAACACGTGCTGCAACGGCTCGCACGCGCACGCGCTCCGACTGTACGTGCGACGCCGGACTCTTGATGTTGATGCTCGCCGTGCCTTGCGGTGACGTCATGAGGCGCTGTGGGACGATGACAGGAAGATCAGAGAGCCCGTCGTCGCCAAATTCAGTCCAACATGCCAGCGCTTTACCGAGGTACGCAATGCACTTTTGGGGTTGCTGCATAGCCAACGGACCTGTCGAGGTCGTTCGCGTGATGCCGACTACTACTTTGCGCATAGGCCAAGAGGTAGCATGCTGACATGGTAAATGTCGTAGGAGATGGTATGCTCGTCGTGCCACCCGCTCATGGGCACGTGGGAGATGCGGAACGTGTGTCCCCGCCTGTGCAACGATTGGTAGGATGCTGCGCGTCGATCCACCGCCCAGCCGACGGTCGGCCCCATACTCACCCATTCGCCCTTATCATTCCCAGGTACTCTGCCTGCAAGGACGAGTTCTACGCCTACTCGGGATCGGGCTCGCTGACTCCGTGCTACGGCAACGCGCTCATCTGCTCGCCGCTGTCGACCATCGCCGACTCGGGGGGCGAGTTTTGCTCCAAGATGGGATTCCATGTCGGCAGCAGCGACGACCGAGAAGGCGACGAGTGCTTTGACGGATCCGTGCCGAAGCAGCTCGGGCAGGCCGAGCCGACCGAGCCGTTGCAGAAGGCTCTTCGACGGTGAGTCATTGCGACAGCTTGGTATCGCGTAGGGCTCTTCGGCCTTCGTTCTGACTGTGCACTGCGTGTTGGTGTCGTGTCGCGTGGATGCAGCTTGCTCGAAGAGCAGATGGAGAACCCTTCCGAGTGGTTTATCGTGGCAATCTTCTTCTCGGTCATCATGCTTTTCCTGGGCTACAAGTCGCTGCGGCAGCTCGGCGACCCGTTCTCGGCCGGACAACTGAGCCTAGAGGAAGTGCGGCGTCTGCAGCAGGATCGGTATGCCCGCGGCGAGCTCGAGCTCGAAGAGGAGACGGACAGCAGTAGCGACGAGGAGCCAGGCCTGATGGAGCAGCTCATTTTCCAGCGTGTGCCGCGCCAGCCCTCGGCGCGAGGGGAGGCCGAGTCGGAAGGGCAGCCGCCCGAGGCGCAGTCGTCCGTGGCGCAATAGCGAACTGCTTGCTTGCGTGTCAAAAGGCTCGTGGCGCATCGGTGAGTGCAGATGAAACAACCGCGTTGAATACAGGAGCAGACCGGTTCCTTGACTTGCTCCGTTCGCCTACTCGAGGCTTGAGCTGGATACATCTTTAGCATGGCCCGGAGCGCCGCCGAGAGGCGCCTACTGCATCCCCAGCCCAGCCCGGGGCTCTAGCCACGTCTACCCGCGCTTGTTCAGCTTGCTCTTCTCACCCTCCAACTGTTCGTGGACAGCACAAAGACGCATATTAACACGTACACGCAGCCGACTCCTGCCCATAGCGCTGGCTTATAAGCCAGAGTAGAGTGACGCACCACTTTCTTCACCCGCGAGAGCACCTGCGTATTGGCGCTGACGCAGTTCTGCGGCTGGTACGGCGGCTTGATCACGACCTCGCCCATGACACGGATGCTGGCGCCCTCCCACTCGCACGGCATCCTAGACGCAGGCATCGCCAGCATACTCACAGTGAGCACTTCGCGATAGACGGAGAGTGAGACCCGCAGACGCACGTTTTGTTTAGCGCGTCGAAGATGGCTTGCGCTTCCGAGGTCACGCCCTTGCCGATCGACGCCAGCGCGCGCTCCGCCTGGACCTTGTTGCGCTGCTCGACACGCAGCAGCTCCTCCTCACTGATGGCGGGCAGCGACAGGTTCGCGTCCGCCGGTGCGGGCTCCAGGACCTGTCCCGTTCACACGTGGCGATGCCTCTGTCGGCGAATGGGACGACGGCACAAGCACCAAAGCACCACGCGCGTACCTCCACTTTCTCGAGCGCGCTCAGCTGCAAGATGTGCGTCTTGCTCTTGGCGGGGCTGCTCTCTGCGCGCTCCTCTGCCAGCGACCATACAGCGAACAGCAGTACGCGATTAGCGACAAGTAAGTGGCTGAGCCGAGCGGGCCGACCAAGCAACCTCCTACCCAGAACGAGGAAGTTCGCCACCGGGTCAAGCGTGAATACCACGCCCTCGATGCTCCGTTTCGCGCGCGTGAGCACGCGGAGCGTCGCGCCCACGACCTTGCCGTCCGCCAGCAGCTCCGCGGGCAGCGAGGAGCCGCCGCCGGTCGCCACTGAGGAGCTCATGGGCGCCATACAGAGATCTGCCTGCGTCCGACTCTGCCAATACCCGGGCCTTACATATGGTCCGGGTCGTAACTAGTGTTAAAACATGACCCGGGTTTTAACCCGGCCCAGATTCAAGCTTCCCCCTTTGTGTGGCGCAAGCAGCACTGTTCCGGAGGTGCTGAGCTGTTGAGAGAAACCATGGGCGGCGGGCACTACGAAGGTGGGTCTCGGCGTCCGTCGATAGCAATGAGCGCGCTGCCAAGCTGTGCGGCCTGGCAGGCGCGTCGATAGCGTGATCTATGTTGCAGCGGACGGCTCACGGAGGCCGAAGCGCCACGGACAGTCGAGCGAGAAGAAGAACCCGTGCTGACTGACGCGCGTATGCGATGCTGTGGTGGCGGCTCGGACGCAGCTCCTGCCGTGCCGTCGCGCCAGGAGATGGTGGACGCCAAGGTCCCGCTCCACTACCGCGACACATGCGCGGGCATCCTGATCCCGCTCAACGAGTGCCGGCGGGACACGCTCTACCTGCCGTGGAAGTGCCAGGACCTGCGCCACGCCTACGAGAAGTGCCAGTACATGGAGTAAGCGCTCTCCTCGCCGCATGTATCGCTGGTTGCGAGCCTCGCACAGCGTTAGACCGCTGACTCTTGTTGCTTCAGGTGGAAGAAGCGGGTGGAGATCCTCAAGAACGGCGAATAAGCGCGGGAGCTGCTCACTGAACGATCGACAGGAAGCGTCGCCACTAGCTCGTGATGAAGGCCTTCTAACCGTCAGGGCGCGCTGTAGCAACGTGCGTGGGGGGCAAGAGGGAGTGGGGAGCACATAAGAGATGGCGAGAAACACGTGTGCGAGCGCCTACCGCGCACGCTCCCGCTTTACGCCCCATTCAGCACGACGGCGGCTTCTCGGCTGGCCACTCACTCGCTCAGTACTTGGAGAAGTCGACAGAGTCTGACGAGACCCAATCGTTTCGGCCCTGCTTGTCCGCGCCCTGCTCTGCTTCCTCGTCGCTGTCTTCAAAGTCGTTCAGAAGCTCCTGCTCCGCTGAGACCTCCTCCTTCTCCGGAGCTATCAGCGCATCTGCAGCAGCCGATGCCGATCCACTCGCGCCATCACTTCCGCCGGCCTGCCGGATTTCAACGGCGCTGTCTCCCTTGAAGTAGCCCTGCGACCACGAGAGTGGTCAGTCAGCCATTGACGCTCCGTAGCAAGTCCAGTGGGCACACTACCGGACGAACCTGTTGCTGCCACGCCACGACGCTGGACGTCGGGAACGGCCCGTGGATCTGGCCGTCGGCACCCTTGTACTCCCACATGACCTCCGGCGGTGGCTTCTCCTCGCTCTTCCCCTCTTGTTCAGCCGTAGCTTGCGTGCTGTCAGCGAAGGAGACTCGGGCGCGAGGCGCGGCCGCTTGCCGCTGCGCAATCAGCTCCTCCTCCGGGATGAATTCTTCCTTCATCTCGCTGTACACGTCGACGTCTCCTCTCCGCATCAAAAAGTCCGCCGCCTCTGTGATCTTCTCAAACTGCTCCTTCTGCTCGGCGGTCTGCTCCGGAGCCTCGGCCTTGCCGTTCATGTGCGCCTGCTTCCGCTTCGTGCCGCGGTTCTTCTTCTTCTTGGAACCTGCGAGTTTAATAAGAAACGCTAGCGACGTTAGCAACCGCTCAACACACACACACGTAGGGCCATCTCTAGGGCGGACCTAAGCGCTGGAGCGCCTGCAGCACGGTCTCGCGGGGGTTAAGCAGCGTCGCGAGCGTCCGCTTGGCCGTCTCCTTCGTCATCGTCTCCGCGCTCTGCTCGTCTTGGTACTCTCGCCGGTTCTGCCGATGCCAGCGCGCTGTTATTGATGAGGCGCTGGCAGCTCCTGCACTCGACCCGAAGGTACGAACCCACCTTGGCGTTGAGCGCCTTGTCCATCTGCTCCTCGGAAATGTCCTCAAGCCAGGCCTCCTCCTGGACCTTCTTGTCCTCCGCGTTCCACACGAACGTGCCGTTCTCGTCAAAGTGCCCCTCCTCCTTCTCGTCGTTCATGTTGAACGCCGTCATGCCGTACTCTGCCTTGCCCGGCTCCTGCGCCGAGCGGATGCCACGCCACACAGCCATTAGTCTCTAGGGCTCCACGGACCGCCTGTCCGCAGCATCAATCCACACACAGCGCGCGCAACTATAAAATACCTCGCCGTCCTCCGTGTCGTCCCGACGCGCCCGCCGCGGCACCCCGCGGCCCTTGACCTCGCCGTCATCCGAGTCGCTCATGTTGTCCGCCCGCCCGCCACCTTTGCTTGCTGAATCCAAATGCTCCATGCATATTATCAGACTCAGATATGTTGGAATCAGAAAGATCATCAGATCACACGCGCACTTTGGTTGGTTCGCGCCCCTGTGCCAAACACAACACATCGCAAAGGCCGAAAGACCGAGTCATCGACTGGGCAGAAGCATACGAAGGCGACGGACGCGGCTGCGACTACGCGAGCACAATGGTGCGCCCGTGCGTCGCGCTCCATTAGTGCGACGTGGTCCATGCTAACTGTGTGAATTGTGTGCTTCACCGCTCGATTGGAAATGCAGGGCAAGGACAAGAAGACGCGCAAGTTCGCGCAGGTCAAGCGCATGATCAGCCCCAAGGACATGCGGATGTGCGTCTCGCGCGAGCCTGACTGCTGTCGGAGCCGCTCCCGCTACTGCATACTAATCATATGTGGCTCGATATGTGCAGCAATGCGGTCAAGAAGAAGGCGGCTGCTGACCTGGAGAAGAAGAAGAAGGCGGAGGCGCCCAAGCAAATGTACGAATCTCCGAACGGCCTCGCGTGGAGGTCTCGGCGCGCGTACGATACTGACGCGTGCCACGTGTGACTGATGGCGGAACTGCAGCGATCAGATCCCGTCCAACCTCTTCTTCAAGTACAACGCGGACCTTGGCCCGCCGTACAACGTGCTGATCGACACCAACTTCATCAACTTCTCGATCAAGAACAAGCTCGAGGTCGTGTCGGCCATGATGGACTGCCTACTCGCCAAGTGTACGTTGACCCGTGTCTGCGTGCGTTTATAACCGGATAAGCTGCTCACATGCCGCGGTGCTTGGCCCACAGGCGTGCCCTGCATCACGGACTGCGTCATGGCCGAGTTGGAGAAGCTCGGGCACAAGTACCGCGTCGCCCTCCGGTGCGTTTCGGCATGCCCTTGGCCATTGCAGCGAGCGCCACAATGGTCCACTGACCTACGCGCTCTGTGCCTATCAGACTGGCGAAAGACCCGCGCTTCGAGCGCCTGCCGTGCACGCACAAGGGCACGTACGCCGACGACTGCCTCCTCATGCGCGTGCAGCAGCACCGCTGCTACCTCGTCGCGACGTGCGACCGCGAGCTCAAGCGCCGCATCCGCAAGGTGCCCGGCGTGCCCATCATGTACATTTCCAACCGCAAGTACGTCGTCGAACGCCTGCCCGAGGCCAACGCCGCCAAGGTCAAGTAGGGCGGGTACCAACCAGGCCTTTCCAACCGATAAAGTACCTCACCCATTTCCCTCCACAACCCGATGTTTCCAAACTATTTGTAAACATTTCAAACCAATAACCCGTTTCCACGACGGATATTTGGCTTGGCTAACCTGATCGTACTCAATCAATTAATTTAAATTCTCAAAATCAATATGCCATATTTCGCAAAATCCCTTTGAAAACAAACACAGAGACATGGCGGACCCCGCGGCGCCGGCGCACGAAGGCGCCTCCGAGGACGCGCTCCCGCCGCTGCACATCAAGTGCGTGCGGCGCCAGCGCCAGCTTTACTCGTAGTGCGTTTGCTCTCTGTTGTACGGGTCCTGACGGTGCTAGCGCGGGCGGCGGCGCCTCCGTGTACTCCCCCTCAGGAACTTTGTGTGCTCGGCCAACCTGGGCATGCGGTTCGACCTGCCAAGTCTCGTGGCCAAGTCGCACCGGCGCGCGGAGCTCGTGCCCAAGAAGAACTGCCTGCTCATGAAGCTGGCGAGCCCCAAGGCGACCGCCATGCTCTTCTCCAACGGCAAGCTCGTGTGCTCGGGCGCCGACTCGGAGGACGGCATCAAGAGCGCCGCGCGCCGCTTCACGCAGATCATTCAGAAGGACTTCCCGGGCGTCAACCTCATCGACTTCAAGATCCAGAACGTCGTCGGCGCCTGCGAGCTCGGCTTCCGCGTGCTCGTGGAGGAGCTCTCGTTTGCGCATAGCCACTGCTGCACGGTGAGGCGTGCGTCGCCCTTGCCGCGTCTGTCTGCCTGGCGCCCTCCTCGCAGACTTGGGTACTGGAAGTCGAGCGCACCGACTGACCCCGTCCCGTGATGCCGTCCGTCGGGCCGCCACAGTACGAGCCGGAGCTGTACCCGGCGCTGATCTACCGCCTCGAGAAGCCCCACGTCAAGATCCTCGTGTTCGTGAGCGGCCGCGTCGTGTTCACCGACTCCAAGGAGCCGCGCGACCTGCACGCCGCGTGCGAGGCCATTGTGCCGGTGCGCACGAGTCGACCGACCCTTACGCCCTGCCCGACTTGTATGGAGAGGTCTGATCGGACATCGGCGTGTGTGCGCAGATACTGAGGGGATTCAAGGACACCAAGGCGTTTGCGGCCGGCGACCCGCCCCCGAGCGCCGCCGACCACGCCGCCGACGCCCACGACAGCCACCAAGACGACGACGACGACGACGATCACCACCGTGACGACTCGCACTTTGATGACTGACTCGACTCGCGATGAGAGGATGGATTGATGGATGGATACCTCGTAGTAGGTACCATTGCACACGAGTGCTGTTGTTGTAGGCGACCGACGGTCTCCGACACTAGGCAGCTACTTCAGTATCCAGATAGAAGGCCCTTCCTTCCAGCCGTCGAGCCACACGCGTAGGCAACAAGAGCAAGCAAGGGCATGGCGTGTGCTGTCCGACTCAATATTATAGATGCTTTCTTATGGCCGCCGTGGCCACTACAAGGAGCCAACACTGCTGGAACTCTACACCGTCACGACCACACTCCACGCCGAACGCCTACGCATACACTGCACAAAGCAAAATATAAAAAAGGGTCCGTCTCCACCGAGGACGGGGCCGCGGGGCGAGTCAGGCTAGGCTAGCTAGCCCCGCCGACCGATGGATGGACCGGCCGACCAACAGCGAGTCGCGCCTTCACGACGTCATGGCGCGCTCGCGGCCGTGCTTGATGCAGTAGCCGTTCTTCTGCACCCACTTCTCGCAGCCGTCCTCCTTGCACTTGATGCCGCCGCCGTGGCCGCGACACAGCCCCTTGGACTGGCTGCTCTTGGGGCAGTCGGGGTACTTGCAGCGCGCGCCGCCGCCGTGCGCCTTGCACAGCCCGCGCGACTGGGCCGTCTTCTCGCAGTCGCCGAACGAGCACGGCGTGCCGCCGCCGTGCGCGATGCACTTGCGGTTCGCCTGCGCGCTCTTGTTGCAGTTCGGGTGCGAGCAGCGCTTGCCGCCGCCGTGCGTGCGACACAGCCCCCGCGAGCGCGCGATGTTGTTGCAGTTCGAGTACCGGCACACGCGGCCGCTGCGCGCCGCCATGCCCAGGCTGCCCGGCGCGCTGCCGACGACCGCGGCCCCGCCCAGGCTCTGCTCGATGCTCGAGCTGAGCAGCAGCATGCCGCCATGCGCGCTGTCGTCGTCCTCCGACGACATGCCGACCGTGTCCGAGGTGCTGTCGAACGACAGCCGCGACGCTGACGCCGATACCGACGCCGACGCCGCGCGGTCGTGCAGGAACGAGACCCCCGGGAGCGACTGCGAGTACATGGGCGCGCTGGCCCGCGGCGACGGCGCGTGCAGGGACGACCCGCTCAGCGAGCGCGGCGGCGGGTGGTGCGGGTGGTGGCGCGGGGACGGCTGCGAGCTCGCCGACAGCGACGACACGTCCGAGAACGAGCGCAGCGAGAGCGGCGGCGGCGGCCGGTGGCTCGCGATCCCGCTGCCGTGGTGCGACGCGCCGGGAGAGCCCGAGCGGAACGCGTTCAGCGACGGCAGCCGCGGACTGTGCTCGATCTTGACGCTGCCGAGGCCGCTGCCCCCGCCGAAGGGGTTCGAAAGCTTGGCCGAGCTGAACGCGCCCACGGCGCTCGTCTTGGCCGGCGCCGACACGGCCAGGCTGGCGAAAGGCGAGACCGGCGGCGGGGAAGGCGACTGGTTCGACGAGTGGTGGCGGTGGAGGTGGTGGCCGCGCGCGAACGCTGGCGATGAGGCCGAGCCGGCGTACGTGTTGGCGTGGCTGGGGAACTGGCCGCCGCGCAGCGACGAGCTCTGGGGCTTGGGCAGCGGCGCGAGGAAGCGCATCTCCTCCTTCTGCACGCGCAGCTGCTGCTCGAGCTGCGCCTGCTCGGCCACCTCCTCGGGCGTCAGCCCCGTCATCTCGACGTTCTCCTCCGGCAGCGGCGGGGGCGCGTGGTGGCGCAGAAGGAAGCTGCCGCCATTGGCTGGGGCCGAGCCCGCCGCCACGGCCTTGCGCGAGTCCGTCAGCTCGCGCACGCGGTTGCTCGAGTCGACCAGCACGAACTTGGGCACGTGCGGGCTCGAGAGGACGGCCGGGGGCCCGGCGAGCACCTGCTCGCGCGACCGCATCCACTCCATCTTCGTCGCCGGTCGAGTATCGGGTTGTCGGTCGGAGCGAGTTGGTCGGCGGGTCTTAGTCGGACAAATCAGACGCCAACGCCAGGAGCTCCCGAGTCGTTCGTTCTCTCTCTCTTTTGGGTGGTGTCTTCCTTAGTCTAACGCCCACACGCGGCGTTCCTTCTCCGGGGGGGGAAGGGGTGGACGGGGCGCGCAGATCGCCGAGTGGGCGAACGCGTGTTGGAGCGGGCGGAGAGGCGTCGACACCTCGAAAGCCGATGAAGAAATCCACGGGGCTAATCCGAGGGGCTGGGCGGGGCTGGCAGGCGCGGGAGATGTGGGCAGCAGCTGGCTGATTGGAGAATGGCTCAGAAACGGAACGGCCGAGGCGAGCACCGGCAGGGAAAGGGCTCCCTCCCCTTCGGAGGCTACAAATATGAAAAACCCAAAAGACCAACCAGATGGCTCGAAAACGAACAGCTCCGTTGCATGCAAATCAATAGAAAGAGTAAGTCAATTCCAAATGACCTGCAGTTCGTCTCCGCAATGCCCTACACTATCTACAAATGTATGGTACTGTACACGGACAGTGGCGGCTAGTGGCCAGTCTATTGGAAAGCTGAGCGATCCGCCTTGTCTCTGTGACAACTGCGTCCATCAGTGACAGAGGCTAGGGTTGATAAAGTAAGAGACAGGTCAAACATTTGAAAATGATTAGCACATCGAATTTATTTAAAACAATAGTACAAATATTAAAGCTGTATTCTTGCCAAATTAGCTATATAAAAGCAATATAGTGGTTTCACGTTTCAAGAGGAACAATACATAAAATAATGTTGTACGAGCAATACCGGGGGTGTTTTAGGCAAGTTGACAAATCCAGAGTCTGATACAATCAGTTCAACTAGCTTTATTAATACACTGTACTGCACGCTGTAATTCGATGTACCCAAAGTTTATCCATGGTAGTTTAAACAAGGTTGCCCCACTTTTCATATAACAATTTGTAATGACAATTATATAATATTGATATCTTGCTTAAACAAGATTTCGTTTTGAATTTGTTCGTTGGTCCAATACTAAGTATTCTACAAAGAATGGGGCAGGAACACTTTAGATTTGACAGTCAATCATATACTGTTTTATTTGGAATGTATTGTGCAAATATATTTTGCAAATCTAGGTCCGTAAAACGAGAAACAATAGACAAACCTTCTGCGAGGAGGCAGAAATACTGTACGCTATCAGTACAATACCAGAGACAGGCCAAATGTTTGTTCAAACACTGAACAGCTGACAATATCTGGGGTACCGAAGACGGCTTCAAATGATCTGCATGAAAAGCCGCTGAAACATTTGGCTTCACTTTCATTTTTGGGTATGAAAGGTCACACATTACAGTATAAAACTATGGTCTTAGTTTGAAAAAGTTGTCGATGTACCTTCTTTTAACTTCTACTCTGTATTACCTAATCAAGTGATAGGTATGGATCATCTATACGCGGTGCCATATACAACTCTACAACAGCAGCTGCTGTGTACAGTCGCATAAATCCCATACTGTTTGTGAGTACTGTGTCATTTTTCTGTTTTTATGGAAGTAAGGTACTATTGTACAGTACTTTTGTTTGTACGGTACTGAAGCAAGATGTTGAATGTCATATTTTTGACACTATTTAACAATTCGTGTACTGTACTGAGTTAAACATCCTGTATGATGATGCTCAAGTTTTCTACTGTACCGTGAGCACAGTGAGCATTGCACACTGCCGACTGCTTACTTTTGGTCCCTTGGGGCGAGCGCGGGACTCTGCCGGGTGTATGGAGTCGGTAGCGCTTGACGCCGTTCTTGGAGCTTCGTAAAGCCAAAGCTCGGTCACATGAATGGCACAAGCCGATAACGCTTCGTAATGTGTGAAATCTCCACTTCGGACCAGGCCAGCGGACCCATTCCGCCGTTTGCTGAGTGCGTCTATGGTGCTGTGAGCAATCCCCGCCCGGGGCCGCCCGCCCCGTCTGATCCAGTCTTGCCGTGATGCCATCCGCTCCAAGGACCAACGGCTGAGCTCACGTTGCGGTGCCCGTCGTCCAAGCGAGTCGCTCGTCGCCACCCAAGGCGCACCCGCGGTCATTCTCGGCGGTACGCGTCCAGCTCGTCGCGACCAGCCACCGTCACGGACGACGCGCCGCAGTACGAGTGTCCCCGCGCGCGCTCCCGCCGGCGCTGGCGCTCGTCCGCGCAGGCCGCACCCACGAGCTGTACCAGCTGCTGCGTCGCCTCTCGCCGCGCCGCCTCGCCGCCGCCCGCCATGCGCTCCAGCAGCGCCGCCTCGGCCGCCTGCCGCGCCTCGCGCGCTTCGAGCAGCTGCGCCACCTGCGCCTCGAGCGCCGCGATGCGCTCGCCCAACTGCGCGGTCTGTGAACAGAGCCAACCGAGACGCGCCCGCCCGTCAGCCGCAGACTCCCTCCAAAGCAAACCCAGTTGGCCAGACAGTCTAGAGGCTGAACGCGCGAGCTCACCGTCTGCTGATGGCGCTGGCGCTCGCCGTCGAGCTCGCCGCGCAGCCGCTGGCCCGTGTCCGCACGCAGGCGCTGCGCCGTCCGCAGCTCGGCGCGCAGCTCCTCCAGCTGCGCCTCGTAGCGCTCCTTCATGGCGCGCATCTCGTGTGCCAGCGCCAGCGCGAACGTCTCCTGCTCCTCCGCTGCGACCGCAACCGCCCCGAGTCACACACACGCGATGGCATTGAGTGAGAGACCGTCCTCATCCATGCCATAGTGGCCACTTCAGAGCTCACCTTTGGCCCGAAGCGCCCGGCGCTCCGGCGAGCTCGAGGGAGACGCCGTTGACACCGCAGCCAGCGAGCGTGTCGAGACGCTCGCCTTCAACTCGAGCTGCGCGGCCACCGGCACCGTCTCCTTGCCGGCCGCGACCGCTTCCGCGAACGGCCGGGCCGCGACTGCAGCTCGGCTACTCGCTGCCGGCCGCCCCGCGTTCTCGAGGCGCAGCTCCTCTAGGCGATTCTTCATGTGCTCAAGCTGCCAGTCGGCGTCCTCCATCTCCGACTGCAGCGCCTCCCACAGCTGCGTCATCCCTCGCCACTGCTCGGCACGGTCGCGTCGGAAGGCAGACAGGAACGCCGTCACGTCGCCCGCACGGCCATCGGCGCTGGCGGCTTCGACCTCGCCCGGGACGGCCGCAAACAGCGCCATCTGCGTGCGCAGCCTGACTACTAGCAGCGAGACGACGGCGCCGAGCAGGCCCCGGTCCTCCTCCTGCTTGCGCTGCGCCTCGCGCTGGGCCTCGCGCTGGCTCTGCAGCTCGCGCGCCTCCACCGCCAGCTCCTCCTGCAGCTTCTTGGCCGCTCTGAAGGCCCAGTACGCGCCCGTTTGGGCTGTTAGTAAGCGCGAGACGCCATCTTTCGACCTCTCGAACACGCACCTCAGCTCGTCCGCCACGCGCTTCTCTCTTGCGCTCAGCTTGCTCTGGGAGTCCCCTCCGCTCTCGGCTCTGCGCTTGGCCAGCTTGGTCTCCAGCGCGGCCGCCTTGTGCCGTGCGCGCGTCAACTCCACGCGCAAGTCCGCCACCACCTGCGCCTGACGCCTCGGCGTGCCGCCGTCTACAGCATCCGCTCTGTTCTCGCCTGCGGTCCTACTAACGGCGCTGGCAGCGTCGGCAAGCCGCGCCTCGAGGTTCTCGACTCGGGCCTGGAGCTGTGCCCCGCGCTGTCGCTCCGCCTCCAGCTCTGCCTCTAGCGCGCGCTGAGCCGCCTCCGCGCTCTCTACCAGTCTCCGAGCTTCCGCCTCCATCCGCTCCGCTTCTGCTGCTTGAAGAGCCTCGCCGTCGCTCCGAGCTTTCCGCTCACGCCCCAACTGCTCCATCGCGTCGTCCAGCTCTTGCTTGAGGTCCTCCCACTGCTTCTTGCGCTCGGCAATGCAAAGGTTGGCGGTCGCGAGCTCCTCCGACAGCGCATGAGCACGCGCGACCGCGTGCTCGGCTGTCTCCTCCGCCACCGCCTTCTCCATGCCAAGCTGTCGCTTGAGCGCGGCGCCGCGCTGCGTCTCGGCCGCCAGAGCGTGCTCCAGCGCCGCGAACTGCTGGTGCCACGTCGATTGTTCCTCCTGATTCCTGCGCTGCCACTCGCTCGCGTCCAGCGCGACGCTGCGGCTGAGCTTCTCCTCCAGCAGCCGCACCTGGTTCTCCTGATGCTGAGCAGCCGCACGCTGCCGCTCCAGCTCCTGCGCCGCCGCCCCGGCGCGAGCCTCTGCCTGCTGGAGCGACTGCTGGAGCGACTGCTGGAGCTGCTGGACCATTTGTTCGCCAGCGCCGACTTCGCGCTGCAGCTTGTCCAGCGCTGCTGACATTGCGTTCCGTTCGCTTTGGGCACTTCGGAGTTGCTGCTGAGCCGCCGAGAGCTCGTCGAGCGCTCGCTGCCGATCCGATGACAGCGTTGCCGCCTCCTTTTTGCTGGCAGCCAGCGTACGCTCGAGCTCCTCGTGACGGCGTCGCAACTGCGCTTTGTCGCTGCTTGCCGCTCTCTCCAGCGTCCCAAGTCGTTCGCTCGCGGCAGCCAGCTCGGCTTGCACTCGGTCAATATGTCGGCACTTCTGGGCGATCTGTGGCATCCCACACAAGGGGTTAGCAGAGTCAAGGACTAGCACTACAGTATGTGACATGTGGAGTAAGGGATCACCTGGTCGCGAAGCCCATACTCTAATGTCTTGGTGGACGCTTCGATGAGTACGTTTCGTCGCCGCATGTCCTCCAGCATCTCCTTTGACGTGCACAGCTCTCTCTCCGAGGTGTCCATCTGAGGTTGTACAGTCCTTTCAGCTCGCATCCAACCCTCACAGCAAACGACACAAGCAAACAGACGTACTCGTTGCTCGAGACGCTCGTTCGTGGCCTGTGCATCAACTAGGGAAGCGCTCGCCCGCGTGAGTTCTTGCTCGAGAAGTGCTGTCCTCTGTCCCAGCGCCTGCTCCCGATCTCGGCTCTCCCGAAGAGCAATCTCCGCCTCTTGGGAAGACTCGGCCGCCACTCGCTCCGCTTCTGTGCGCAGCTGCTGGATCAGAGCGCGGTCCGCGTCCTTGTCGACCGGGAGACGAGCGCGAGAAAGGACGTCCTTGAAGACGGCGATCTGCTCGCGCAGGTCACACAGTTGCAGCTTCTGCTCCTCGACAGTCGCGCCAAGTGCTGCCTGGTCCGCGGCACTCGCAAGCGCCGTCTGCTTGAGCTTCTGATGGACGCACACATACACGCACACGAATCTCATAGTCAACAGTTAGACGCAGGAGCAACTTCACACGATCTTGAAAGCACCAGCGACGCCACTATGACTCGCACCTCTACTTGCTCCAGTACCGCCAACAGCGCACCAGTGTAGATGGACCCGGAGCTCGTCCCGCAGCCGTTGGCGAATGGCAGCGAGTCTCGGAAGGTCGCTCCCGCTTCGCGTGCCTCTCCTTCCGGTGGTTGTGACAGTCTACTGGCTAGCGAAGCCACTTGCGGCCGCACCAAGCCGACCTGGAACGACTCGGCTCCGCTTGGCTTGTTCGCTTCCGCTTGATGGGTCGTGTACGCTAGCACAAGATCAGTTAGCGTCTGCTCCAAGATCTCTTCTAACCGAGTCTTGGCCGCTGCAAGCTGCTCTTGGCATCACCCCAAAGCGCAGACAGTGAGCACGTGGCATCTGAATTGGGCAGTGAAGCGAGCTAAGAGTACCTGGTTTGGGTCCGAAGAGAAGTTGTACCGCCGAAGCTGAGCTGCCAGGTCCCCACTGGACGAGGACAGCGACTCCCACCCTCGCACGCTCGTGCGTCGCTCTCGCATGAGCAGCACGTTGTTGACGTGGCCGTGCGGCGTCGCTGACGCATTCCCCACCATCGTTACGGCGCTTGACGGCCCAACAGAGCCATTCTCTCGGTCGCTGTAGGCCTCACGCAGTTGGCGCAGTGACGTAATGTCGAACTTTAGCTGAGAGATGTAGAGCTGCTCCCGGCTGGCGTCGACAACGTGTCGAGGGTCGACGTGTTCGCCTCTTTCGTCCGTCTCAGGCCGTTCTCTCCTCTCTTCCAAGTCTGCACGAGGCACATCAACGTCAGCATTCAAGTCGCATCTAGTGTATCGCATCCAAGCATCCACTCACTATCTTGATGACCCCACACATGCGACCGAGGCGGAACATGCTCGACTTTGTCGTCGGTGTCATTAGGAGAGCCACTCGCAGCCGAATGGTCGAAAGAAACGGGCACGGAGGGTGGCGGCGATGCTAGCAGGGCTGAGCACGTCCCCTCCCGTGCCGTTCGTGGGCGCGGCTTGAGCGTCGGGGCGCCGACAGAAACGGCGGCGTCGGGGCGACGGACGCCTCCGCTCTGGGGCCTTGAGTGCAGCCACCACGTAGTAACTCAGTCAGATTAGATGCATTCGCTTGTGCGAAGCTACGTCAGTATGCCCTACCGTGAGGCAAAGCGCGCGCTCAGCGGCAGTCGCCGGTGGCTTGGAGGGGCCAGACTGCTAGCGGCGCTGTCGAGGCCCTCATGGTTGTTGCTTGGCGCTTCCGGGGCTCCTGCGGTCGGTACCAAGCGCTTCTTGATCGTGTCGCGGGGCAGGCGCTCGCTCGCTGCGACCACGGGCGCTGTGAACTCCGAGGAGCACGAGGACGAGCTGGGGGGGTGCGTCAGACGCCGTCGACGGTTAGACGCGCGGCAGAAATGACGCGTAGCGCTCTCCACACTCACCGCGGCCGCTCGTTCAGGAACGACACGCTGGGCGCGTTGGATCGGGGCACGGGCGGCGCCTGGGGCCGTCCGTAGCGGTCCATCTAGAGCGACTCCGGCTCGCTAGGCATTGCCGATGCGGGAAAGATGATCTGCGTGGAATACTGGCGTTTTCGCGCCAAAAATACCCTTGTTACGGCACGAGGATGGACAGTCAGCTTCAATTACCTCTATAATATAGTATTCAGAAGCTTCAATAGTGCATTCACTATATTATAGAGGTAATTGAAGCTGACCAAGGGGCGCGTGTGTGGTGGACAGTTCAGACCCGAAAATGGGCACCAGCATGGACGTCGGACAGGTACATACGCCGGCTCTCGTACCGCGAGGCGCCTCGAACTGACGCTGCCCCCACTGCCAGCTCTGTGCGGTCGGTCTGCAGCTGCTGCTGAGCGCCCACCAGCGCTTCCTGCGCGCGTTCGTGAGTCTTTCGCTCGCGCTGTTCGCGTACAAAGGTAAGGGAGTCGACCCGTGGCTTGATCGACTCCTCGCCCATGCCGCCCCTCACCGCCTCGACGCTCCGTACTTGGCCTAAACAGGGCGAGTGCTGCCGTATCCGCCGACTGGCGCGCTCACGTGGGACGTGCTTTTCCTGGCGCTGTACCTGGTCATCGAGGCCACGCGGCTCTTCCAAGGCGCGCGCTACGAACTATACCACCGCACATCTAGATGCGCTCCCAGGCACCAAAAACGCTCACGACGGTCGTCAACGCCTGCGCTTTAGGCTCCAAGGGCAACACGACGAGGCAGCGCGGGCCGCTGGCGCTGGCCGTCGCGCTCTCCGCGCCCACGCTCGTGTGCAACATCTACTACCTGCGGCTGCAGACCTACGTGTACGTGCGTGGTCCAGATGGAGACGCCCAACCCACGGACAGGCCAGCCCGCTCACTGCAATAACGCGTGCGCCTCGTGCACGCGGCAGACTGCGCGTCGAGGTGGCGCTCAACGGCCTGGCCATCGCGCTGCTTTGCGCCGAGGCGCTGCTCGCCATCGCGACGTTGCTGCTGCTCTCCGGCCGGCCTTCGACCGTCGGGCTCTACTAGCAAGCAGCGCGCACTCCATACGTGAAAAGCAAGCAAGCAATCTCCATGCTCTCGTCATGTACATGTCCGCTGACAAAGGCGCTCCGACAGCCGCCGCCTCCAACCGCTCCTGCACGCGCACTGAGCGCGCGGCGGATCTACCGACGAAGGCTACGCAATGGTACCGTGGAGGATGACCTGTTCGCCGCCCTCGGCGCGCGGGACGACCTGGCCGAGGTGGAAGACCTTCTCGCCCGCGGCCTCGACCTGCTGCACCACCTGCGCCACGTTGGCCTCGGGCACGATGAGCACCATGCCGATGCCGCAGTTGAACGTCCGCGCGATCTCGGCCGTCGACAGGTTGCCGAGCTGCTGCAGCCACTTGAACACGGGCGGCAGCGGCCAGGCCGCGCACTCGATCTCGACGGCCATGTCCTTGGCCAGCACGCGCGGGATGTTCTCCAGCAGGCCGCCGCCCGTGATGTGCGCGAGCGCGTTGATGAGTCCCTGCTTCACCGACGGCATCAGCTGCTGCACGTAGATCTTGGTGGGCGTGAGCAGGCTCTCGCCGAGCGTCTTGCCGGCCTCGAACGGGCACGGGTCGCTGTACTGGACGCCCGACAGTTCTACGAGCTTGCGGACGAGCGAGAACCCGTTCGAGTGCACGCCCGAGGACGCCAGACCCAGCACCTTGAACCCGTACTGGATGGGCAGCGGCAGGATCGCGCTCTTGCGCACCGCGCCGACGCAGAAGCCGGCCATGTCGTAGTCGCCGTCGTGGTACATGGACGGCATCTCGGCCGTCTCGCCGCCGATCAGGCCGCAGAGCGACTGGCGGCAGCCCTCGGCGATGCCCTTGACGACGTCCGCGGCGTCGTGCACCTCGAGCTTGCCCGTGGCATAGTAGTCGAGGAAGAAGAGCGGCTCGGCGCCCTGGACGATCAGGTCGTTCACGCACATGGCCACGAGGTCAATGCCTACCGTGTCGTGCTTGTGCGCGAGCTGCGCCACGCGTAGCTTGGTGCCGACGCCGTCCGTGCACGCCACGAGCACCGTGTCCTTGTCGTACCCGGCCGCCTGGAGGTCGAACAGGCCGCCGAAGCCGCCCAGGTCGGCGTCGCAACCCACGCGGACGGTGGACTTGCAGTACGGCTTGATCATGTCCACGAGCAGGTTGCCGGCGTCGATGCTCACGCCCGCGTCCGCGTACGTGATCTGCTTCTTCGGCGTCGACTGGACGAGCAGACCTGTCTGCGCGAGCTTGATCGCATGCAGGAACGCCGCGCCCTCGAGCGGCTGCACGCGGGCCTTGAGCGCCTCGGCCGTGTCGCCGGCGAGCACCGGGCACTTCATCTGCACCGCGATCGGGCCGGCGTCCACCTCCTCCGTCACAAAGTGCACCGTGCAGCCGCTCTGCGTCTTCTTGGCGTCGATCACGGCCTGGTGCACGGCCAGGTCCATGCCGCCGGCAAAGTCCGGCAGCAGCGACGGGTGGACGTTGAGCACCTTGTGCTCCCACTCCTTGCAGAACTCGCCCGAGAGGATGCGCATGTACCCGATGAGGAGCACCAGGTCGACGCTCTTGCGCTTCAGGACCGCCGACACCTGCGCGTCAAAGTCCGCGCGCGACAGACCCTTGGACGAGAGCGCCACCGCCTCAATGCCGTGCGTCTTGGCGCGCGCGAGGATCCCCGCGTCGTCCTTGTTGCTGACCACCACGTCGATGCTGGCGTTCAGCTCCCCGGCCTCAATCGCGTCGATGATCGGCTGCATGCTGCTCCCGCGCGTCGAGCCGAGCACCGCGAGCTTGATCTTCTTGGCGCCGTGCAGGCGGCCCTTGAGGCCAATGTCCGACCGGTACTGCGCACCCTCGAAGTGGATGGCGCCGACGCCAGCGTACGCGCGGTTGAGCGCGCGCTCGAGCGTCGAGTCGTACGCCGTGACGGCGAGGACGCGGCCGCCGGACGTGACGACGCGGTTGGAGGCGTCAAACGCCGTGCCGGCGTGGAAAACGTCCACGTTCTCCATCGCCGACGCGGCGTCCACGCCCGTGACCATCTTGCCCTTCGGGTAGCTGTCCGGGTATCCCTCCGAGGCCATGACGACCGTCGCGGCCGCGCCAGCCTTCCACGACACGAGCGACTCGTCCAGGCGGTGCTCCACGCAGGCGCGCATGACCTCGAAGAGGTCGCTGTTGAGCAGCGGCAGCAGCACCTGCGTCTCCGGGTCGCCGAAGCGGCAGTTGTACTCGACGATCTTCGGGCCCGTCGGGGTCAGCATGAAGCCAGGGTAGATGACGCCGACGTACGGGGTGCCCTCGGCCTTCATGGCGGCGATCGTCTGCTCGACAATGGCCACGCACTGCTTCTCGAGCGCCGGCGTGAGGCACGGCGCGGGCGCATAGGCGCCCATGCCGCCCGTGTTGGGTCCCTGGTCGTTGTCCAGGATGCGCTTGTGGTCCTGGGCGCCAGGCATGGTGACCACGCGGTCGCCGTCCGAGAAGGCGAGCACCGACACCTCCTCGCCCGTCATGAACTCCTCGAGCACGACCTCGTCCCCGGCCGAGCCGAACGCCTTGTCGAGCATGACTTCCTTCAGCGCCGCGTGCGCCTCCTGCTTGTTCGCCGGGATGAGCACGCCCTTGCCGGCGGCGATGCCCGACGCCTTGACCACGATCTGGTGGTCCACCGAGTCGAGGTACGCCTTGGCCTCCTCGTAGTCGGTAAAGTGCTCGTACGCCGCCGTGGGGATGCCGTTGCGGCGCATAAAGTCCTTCGAGAAGGCCTTCGAAGCCTCCAGGCGCGCCGCCTGCGCGCTCGGGCCGAACGCCGGGATGCCCGCCGCGTTCATCTTGTCGGCGAGTCCGTCGATGAGCGGCGCCTCGGGCCCAACCACGCAGAACGTGACGCCCTTGCTCTTGGCAAAGGCGATGAGCTCGTCGTGGGCGCTGACCGAGATGTCGACGTTCGAGACCGCGCCGCCCGCCGCGCCCGCAGTGCCGGCGTTGCCCGGCGCCACGTAGATGTGGCGCGTCGACGCCGACTGCGCCAGCTTCCACGCGATCGTGTGCTCGCGGCCGCCGTTGCCGACCACAAGCACGTCGTGCAGCGCCTCTGGTGCAGCCAGGCGCGACGGATTAGCCACTAACTAGCCCGCAACACAGAGCGAGGGGACGAGCGCGTGGTGCGTACCGCTCTCGCCGGCGAGGCTGGCCGCGACGGCCGCGTCCAGCGCGGCGAAGCGCGTGAAGGCCTTCTCCGCCAGCTGGCGCTTCTCGCGCACCGAGAACGCAAGCGTGCCGTCGCGCGAGAGCTTGGCGCGCACGGTGGCGAGGTCGCGCTCGTCCACGACGACGCTGATCTGCTTGTGGTGCCAGGCGGCGGTGCGCACGAACGCGTAGGCGCCAGCGACCCACGCGTCCAGCCGCGCGTACAGCTGCTTGGGCGTCTCGCCGTCCTGCGCGTCCGCTGAGGGCATGGGCGCCAGCACAGCCTCCACGCGGTCCGCCAACAGCCGCGCGACCTCGGCGGGCGCCGCCACAGCCACGTGCGGCACCTTGGCGGCCACCAGAGCGTCCGCCAGCGCCGGGGAGCTCAGCGCGGCCACGCGCATGCCGCCGGCCTGCAGCTGCGCCGCGGCCTCCACGAGCGCCGGCGCGGCGCGGTCCCCGCAGAGCACGACGAGCGGCGACGGAGCCATTTCTCAGAGGGTGCGGGCGTGCGGGCGCGAAGCAAGCTTTTAGCTACTGACGACGGCAACTCCGTGTTGGAGCTGCTCGCCTTGCTTGCGTTGCAGCCCCACATTGAGCAACATACATTCCGTGTTTGTAACGTTGGTTGCGGGATCAGGGGTGTGATTGGTGGTTGGGAGGGTTGGTTGGATGGCTCGCGTGTGCCACGATCGGGAACTGGAGCGCTCCACAAGGTAAAGAAGGTGGCGCGCTCTACATGAGCGGTGTGGACCACACGGTGTGGTTCGCTCACGGGTCACAGCCAGCTTCAACATCACTCTGGCAAGTTGCCTGTCCTCATCATGGATACAGAAGCTAGCTTCCGGCAACTGCGCGGATCATTTACAGTAGAGAGATAGGGAGTCAAGTCAAGTGAGGCGCGTCGGTGGTTGGGAGATGATGCACCACCCGCACTGCTCGCGCCCGAGGTGATTGGACACATCGGACATGCTTTTCTCTGCTGTTCAGAGCGCACAATACTATACTTCTCATGTTCCTGGCGGAACACACCTCTGCCTACACTTTTGCACGGCGCCGTAGGATTGATTTGCAGGCCTTTGCAAACTAGGCATTTTGGTGTCCAAACCGCCAAGATGCCGATTCCTGGATTATGGTCGTTCCCATACAAACCATTAGAGGATGCCTAATTTACGTCTCCTATGTTAAGTATTGCAGCAATTATTTGGTAGGCGTTAATGAGATTTAAGCTTGGTATTTGTATGTGCCTAATTCAGGTGCTACCAGACTACCGAATTTGACCATAGCTAGGTAGCTAGGTACTAGATCCTTGTTTGCTGGGACGAGCAACGCTGTGGTCGCACGCGCGAGCAAACCTGAGAAACCTGAGAACCAATGGTTGCTCCATTTTGACGAAATGGTATACAAATCATATCCGGACATATACACACATATTCGGTTTTCAGCATTGATACATGGCTCTTCTCTGCGTGCTCGATCGGATGTTTTGTCGGAGCGGAATTGTGCGGGCGTGAGGGCGCTTCGGTGATGTGCGCGGTGGCGAAAGAGACCGCCCGCGAACTGAGGATATCGACGCCGGCTCAACTTTATCGCCGCGCGGCGCTACACGGCCACACCTCCCAGCATAGTACAGTACTGTACTTTTCTTCGATTCTGTGGCGAGCCGCCTCGGAGTAGGTCTCCCATCATAGTTCACGCAAGTGGCGTGCCTTTGCAAAGTCCAGATCAAGTCGATTTTGTGCAGATCGAGTACTGGAACTCGTCAGCTGCTGGCAGATGGGCGACCTGTACTTTACAGACCTGTCTTATCACGCGACACGATAAGACCGAGCATGTCAATGGTCATTGCACTTTACAAAGTCGCTTGGCATAACATTACGCTGCTGTGCATCGTACATCGTGTGCTACTGGGCTCAAGAGCCAAGCCGAATGGCGGTCTTGGCGAGTCGCAGCTCCTGAACGTTGAAAATCGTGCCATTCGCGCCGCCCAATCACTGGGCCAATGTGGGACAGCGAGCGACACTTGTTCCCACCTTGCTTGTCCGGATAATCGGAACTGACTCCTTGGCTGTGTGGAGTTGTTCTTACATCGGCGCGACGGCTGTATAGTATACAATATGTGCGCCTCTCTGTTATTTCCACGCTGCTGATTGGTCCGACCGTCCTCATCGCACTTCCGGATTGGCCAAAAACATGGTGATCGTCGTCCGATTGACCAGACGACAGACAGGAAAGGAGCATGACGGGGTCGGTCGCCACTTCTCGATTTCCCGACAGGAACGAACGGCGCGGTCAGGTCCGCCCAGACGTTCCAGAGCGGCAGGTCCCTTGCTGCATCCATCGCTCGCAATAAAGGCGCGGCCGACCAGCGGTGTTGTACAGCACCTACTGTGCGCTGTGCGCGTCTTGTGCCCGTCGCCAGTGAGTCTACTGGTCCACGCGCGCGCGAACATTCCCGCCGCCAGCGCCTCCTCTGGCCGCGATGAGCGCGTACCTCCCGTCGCAGCGGCGGCAGCTCCAGCGCCGCGCCGCGCCCATCGGCTTGGTGCTGTATGATGGCGACGGCGCGGAGAGCGACTACGACTACATCTGCAACGTCTCGGACGACGACGTGGTCGAGCGCGACATTGACGCCGAGATCGAGGCGCGCGAGCGGTTCGCGCACAGCGGCGCCGGGTTTACCGCGGCCGCGGCCGCGTCAAGCGCGCACCTGTCGCAGCGCCAGCCGCAGCCGGTGGCCAAGACGATGTCCCAGCGCATGCTGTCCTCACTACAACGGTCCCGCCTAAAGAACTCGCGGCTGGCGTCATCGACGGCCAGCTACACCGTGTCGGCGACACGCTCGGTCGAGGACAAGCCCGAGACTCCGCCAGGTATGGTGGAGAAACGTGCTGTCGCCCCGGTACACGTCCTCAGTGCTGACTTTTGTGTATGGTGTGGCGCAGTGTCACTCGTGCGGTCGGGGAGCAATCCCGTGAGCGACGTGATGGACACGACGCTGTCGAGGAAGTCATCCTCGTGCACGAACCGCCTCGAGGCGCGCATTTCCAAGAGCTTCTTGTCGCGCCAAGAGAGCGCGGGCACCGACACGGACGATCCGCACGATATGTCGGTCTTCTACTCGGGTCGCCGCACGTACCCGGCCGAGTCGATCAAGAAGAGCGACCCGCGGCTGTCTGACACGGGTCCGACGCCGACCAGCGTCGAGCACAAGATGCTGGCGCTGCTCGCGAAGGAGCGCGCGACGCGCAGTGGCGACGTCTTCCGAGCCGAGGAGCCGATTCCGGAGCGCGAGGTCGTCGCACCAGCGAGATCCGCGAACACCAGCGGCGTCTCCTTCCACTTTTACGGCGGCTCGAGCGCCAGCAATGCGAACCCGTCGACGCGAGGCACGTCGCTTGCCCTGACCGACAGAATGCTGGCATCGGAAGACGCCCTCCCGCGTGTTTCTCGCGCCGTTACCATGCCGGATCGCACGCAGACCCAGCCTGCCACGCAGGTGATCACCCACGCCACACTCGCCACGCAGCTTGGAGACATTGAGACTCTCGTCGATGGGATCGAAAGCTGCATGTCCGCCGCCGCCTTGTCCTCGCTCGCGGAGCGTGTGGCCGGCGAGCTGGAGCTCCTGCGAGACGCGACCAAGACCATCCGGTCAACGGGCACCACCATGATCCTGGAGGAGGTCGGACGGCAGCAGACACAGACAGACGCCGCGTTCGCGCTCCAACGACTCGTCACGCGCGCGATGGCCGTGCACAAGCGCATCGACGAGCTAGTTGGCATCGTTCGGCCAATGGCTGGCTGAAGCATGGACGCTCTCTGCGTCACAGTTTTGCGCCGAGCGTGCGTATATATGCTCACCGAGGTGGAGTCGACAGGAGGCTTCGGCACGACCGGTGCAGCTCTCCCCTGAATAGTATCGTAACCTATTTACTCGTCGTTTCGTCCCATGAAACGTTGGCACCTCTCATAATGACCAAATCGCTTGCGCATTCCACAGCGATGACTGGTGAAGCGCTCACATGGAGTGCTCTTCGCGGTGGTAGTCAACGCATCAAATTCCCTGCATGCATCAACGAATAAACACACGACGTTAGCACCCCGAGAGGCTGGCGAAGGCTCAAGAGGCGTGCGTGATGCGTTGCTCGAACCAAGTTGTCCGGTGAAAGCGCTCGCGTAGATGGCGTTGAAGTTTTCGCGCGGCTGGGGCTCAAGCTTCTTTTCTGGCGCGCGGGGGTCCTACTGACAACGCGGTCAACTGCGCTCTCTTCGCGCTTCATGATTGCCGCCAGCTCTCTTTCTTCGTGCCGGCGTTGTCGATGGAGGCGGCCGATCTAGGCCATTCAGCGGCGCATTTCACGTAAGAAAAGAGGTCGATCAGCATAGTATACCCTCACTAGGGTTCATCCAAACCTCTTCGGCGGCGCGTCTGCGTCCCTCAGCTGCAGCGATGCGCTCGCTTGGACTTCGAATTCTGGAGTTGTCCAGCGATGGTCAAGACTACGTATTCCCTCGAATTTGGAGATGATATGTAGACGAACTGGTATCTTTGGGCCGCGCGTGGAGCAATAACCGGGGCAAGCGCTGCTCGAGGTGGCTACGATCGTTGAGTAGACACGGTCAGGTACTATGCATTGCCAGGAGAAGCTTCTGTGGAGTACCTTTTGCTTCACGGGGCTGTCGAGCCCCGTGAAGAATGACAACCCTGTTGTTGGATGCAACGCTTCCCTGTTTCGGAACCTAGACGCAGGTCTAGCGCTTTGGGACATCAACACCACAAACAGTTGAGATTTCAGCATGATCTCGATTGGCCACGAGGCAAACGAACCTTTTCGTACCAGCCGACGTCGCTTCTGGCACGTCAGGCTGAGTTGTCGACGCGTCAAGCGCGTTCAACGATGGATCTCGGTCGTTTGTCGATGGGTCCTCACTCGATCGCTGTGTCCTTACTGTCCGTGAGGGAGGCAGGCCGAGAGAAGGGAGCACCTTCATGGACGAAGTCGAGGCGAAGATCGCATCCCACGAAAACGGAGCTTCACACTTTCGTACAAGCATCGTGCGACTATTGTCCTGGCAGGATAGCTGCGCGTCTGATATCAGGGCTGCTGTCTCGGGTTTGTTGTCGTCGCCGTTGTCGTCATCTGATAGATCAAAGAGAGGCTCCGCACTGGCAACGATGCTGTGAAGACCCCATTGTGAGTGCATGACGAGCACGAAAAGCGTGGTTGGAAGTGAGAATGAACCAAAAATCTTGTCTGCGGGCCAAAAATAGGATAGCAACTCGAGACTGCAGCCGCCAAGATCAACCGCTCATGTGCGCAGTCGTTTCGCAGCGACCGCTTCAATGCCTAGAAGTTGGGCCTGCAGGGTGAAGAAGTCAGTAAAGAAGCTCGGCATCATTATTGTTATCTCCGAGGCACATTACCGTTTGGTGAAAAATCCTCGCTGGGAAATGTGTGACGGCGTTTTGGGGCGCACGATGCGCGTTCGCCCACCAGAAATCGGATGCACGTTCGGACGCGGAGCACCTGCTTCACCAGGAGTGATTAGCTTCTCAAGAGCAAACCCAAACGACGGTAACCGTACCCATTTGTGGCCTCGAGAATCGGTCAAACATCCCCACGTTTGGACGATGAATGGGCCTTCCTGGAGTTTCTGGTCTCATCAAGCCTTGCATCTGCGGACGGCTTATGGAGCCACCAGAGTTGTGCGCGAAATTCCTTGATGGAATCGGCCGCGAGACTCGCACAAACTGATTCGGTGGATGAGAAGGAATCAGTGCGTTGCCACCAGGCATTCCGCTCACTGATGCGATCGATCCGCCCGGAGAGGGAGGATGTTGCAGCATCCCTGGTTGAGCCTTCAGTGACTTGCACTAAACCCAGCCAAAAACGTGTGAGAGCCCGCTCCTAGATCGTTGCTCAATCGGTGATGTTTCACAACGGACCATTTTCTCCCAGTTTCGGCATTTTCTTGCCTTCTCCTTGTATGCCTGAGCACACATCAAACTTGCATCAACTGGAGCCTCCATGTTTACAAACACGACCGTCCTTACCTCACGCAGCTCCTCGTTGGAAGACGAAAGTGTCTGCACTTTCGATTTAGAGTCGCGAAGCTCCGCTTCGAGTTGATCTGCATAATTTTTCAACTGGATGTACTTCTCGCCGTGCTGGGCTTGGAACGCTTTTTGCTCTTCAACTATGTGTGGCATTGAAGATTAGAGGCATCACGACGCGGAGGCTACTTGAAGCTGCACATAATGTCGTGAAGTTATGTACCTTGTTGCTTCCTGATCTCCTCCTGTAACAGCATGTGTACAATGATCATTGCACTCGTGCCAACCAAAACACAGCGTGTAGAGCCAAGTACCTGTCTGTTGAACATAAGTCGTTGAAGCTGGAGTGATATACAGAGGAATTACAAGGACCACTCACCTGTATGAGTCTTGCGCCAGTTGAAACTGTTATCGAAAGGAATACAGTGTGTTGGCATCACGGCATCTCGTTGTTCGGTCTGAAGCAAACCGACTTACCATGACGAAATCTGTTGAACAATCAATGCACGAACATCAGATCCATCTTAACAATCGCACTCACATAGCCCATGACGCTTACCCAACGCTCGCTGGAAGTGCTCTAAGTTCAAAG
This sequence comes from Phytopythium mirpurense, assembly GCA_023338055.1. Taxonomy (NCBI): domain Eukaryota; phylum Oomycota; class Peronosporomycetes; order Pythiales; family Pythiaceae; genus Phytopythium; species Phytopythium mirpurense. The sequence continues at coordinate 28,631 of JAADXZ010000141.1, forward strand.
GCACGCCGTCAGACCGATCATCCCATCCCGAAATGCTTTCACGAGGTCAGTCAGAGCTCCTCCCAAGCACTCGCCAAAGCAGTTTGTCGGGTTCGCCATCATTTCTTCCCATATCGCCTGAAAGCAATGCGTCGTCAACGATATCGATTCCATCGCACATATCATGCGACTCCATACTGCGATATCAAACCTCAGTTCTCTGTGTACCAAAGCGAGTGAGAACATCGACACGTTGCTCAAGAGCGAGAGGATAGAAAGATGGCACTGACCTTCGGGTCGGTCACACCGTGAATCGTCCTGCTCTTGGAAACCAAGTCAGCATTTGTAAGTGCAACGCATGTCTGCTTAAGATCAAATGGCGTACGTTTCGCAAATGCCGCCTGGACTGCGAGCATAGCATATACAAGCAGTGTTAGGGGAATTATGACAATCGAGGGTACAGTCCGGCGCCGGGCGTCTCACGCTCGATTGAGATCTGCCAAAAGAGACAACGGTCAGGGGTTTTAAGCCATTTCAAGTCGTGGGCACGTATTTGTATTCCGTACCCGAGTTGCATGCCGGACAAATCAACTGCCCGCCTCCAAAATGCTTGTACGCGCATTTCTCCTGCGAAAGCACATGACGGAGATGTTCATAAGGCACCGCATCTTCTCGCCACAATTTTGATGAACATACGCAGAACAGGTGACTGCAGCTTGTGCGATAGCACGTCTCGGCAGACTGCGCGTCGGGAAGTATCGGCTCCCAGCACGCGTTACACCGCAGTTGCGGGCGCACGCTCGCGTTCGCCATCGCGCCTCCCGCGTCGTCCTCCATCGCGTCCACGGGCGTCGCCACTTCTCCGCGTCGACGGCGCGTGCGCACGCTCGATGTCTCGCTCATTTCGCCGCCGCTACCCTTCCGCCGGAAAGCGAGGAAATGACCAGCATAGGCGTCCTTTCCGTTGAGAAAAGGCGCACATGGTCTCCGACTCAGGTTCCAGAGTGATGGTCACTTCAACATGTCCTTTCTCAATTCAAAAATAAATTGACAATAATGCTTTGTGATTGGCTATTATTAAACATTTTTGTGCAAAATTATGGACCAATCCTATCTTTCTATTTCGCTAGGCACGTACTTTGTGAAGTAGTTTACAAGACGTCAAGACGCGCGCGCAGGGAACGATGGCCGAGGCAGTGACGGCGACGGCGGGCGACGCTGGTTGGCACGAGATCGAGCAACAGCTGTCGGCACTGGAGCTGCCGCCGGTTCCACCGACCTCCGACCCCCAGCGGCTGCTCAGCTACGTGCTCAACATTTTGCCGCAGTACGCAGAGATGGAGATGGCGTCGACCCATCTGCGGCTGTACGCGTCGACGCTGGAGCAAGACCTGGAGCAGGTCAAGGGCCACGTCAAGATCCTGACGAGGGAGTTCGAGGGAGAGCGGGAGAAGAAGCAGTTCCTCGAGCGGTACGCGGCGCAGGTGGTTAAGGAGCGCAACGAGCTGCTGCACTCGCGGGGCGCCAAGCACCACCAGAAGAAGGGCGCGGCGCACTTTGTGTGGCACTCGTGCTGCAAGAAGAACCAGAACCACACGCTCGACGTGACGCCCTCGCTGGCCACGCTCCGCGGGGAAAAGCTACAGGAGCGGATCAAACAGGCTCAAAGCTTGGAGGACGAGGTCCACAACATGGAGCTCCTGCGGAGGGAGCTGGACTTCTTGCTCAAGAAGAACCAGCGGGAGCACGACAGTAAGGTAGCTGCCCAAGGCAAGCAGATCCAGCAACTAGAGAAACAGGTTCTTCAGCGGTCCATGCTGCACTCGAGCCTTGAGCGCAAACTCTATGACGTCGAGTCGGCGCTGGCGCGGCAAGACACCACAAAGGCGAGGGAGCTGGCCGTCTTTAGCGATCAACTGAAGGGGGCTCGAGATCGGATCGAGCGGCTCCAAGACGAGAACAAGCGGCTGCAAACCGAAGTGGACAGGCTCTCTGCGGATCGCGACCGGCTTTCAAGCGCGATGGACTCGGCCACGGAGACGAAGGACGCCTACGCACTACAGATCGACCAGCTGACGCTCAAGTGCACGGCGCTGGGCTCCGAGGTGGAGGCTCTGCGGTCGGAAGTCCGCATATTGCAAACGGACGACCTCGATGACGTGCGGGTGCAGTACACCGCACGGATAAAACAACTCCAGGACGATGCCGCGGCGATGGAGCGCACGATGTCGCTCGAGATCGACCGCTTGCGGCACGAGCTTGCCAAGAAGGATGCAGGGACAGCGCTGCACCAAGATGGATGGCAGCCGACCCAGTCGTCAGCGAGTCACAGCCACGCTGTTTTGAATGGGAATGCTGCCGATATATCGCTTCCACTGGTGCCTGGGTGGGACCACGACGTCGTGGAGACCGACTTCCTGTCCAAAAGCGAGGCTTTGTCGCGGAGTCAGCTCTCAAGCTCGGACGTTTCCTCGACGCGTGGAGATGACAACGTGTTCGACGAGTCTAAAGGCTCTCATCGCTCCGTCCACGAAGCAGATGAAGATCCACATGTTGGGGATGATGGCTCGGGGGATAATGAGAGTCTGCTCGGGAGCATCAGCGACGTGAGTCCGTCAAGCAGCGCCGCGCACTTCAACTGGGAGTCTTTCATTGAGAGCGAATCAGCTCTGTCGCTGCCGGAGGCGAAGCGGACGCGGCGAATGGTTGACGGTGACGTCGGCACGCCTGACCATGGAACAAGACGATCTCAAGCTTCTCATTACAGCAGTCGGGGGAGCGACCACGGGCTACCATGGAGCAACCACCGAGCTTCTTGCAGTCACAACAGTGCGGCGGCTTCGCACACGTCGGTCGTCAGGCGCCGTGTCTCGTTTTCCGGGTCAGAACGCGACGAACAGCGAAGCGACAAGCGAATCGACCAGCAAAGCGACCAGCGAAGCGTGGACTACGAGTTCGAAGAGGAAGAAGAGAAGCAAGAGCCCAGCGAAAGTGACACATCCACGGACCTTGTTCGAGACCTGCACCTTATGCTGAACGGCTTTGAAATGAAACGCAAACAAGAGGAAGAGAAAGCAGCGCACACCGAGCAGGCGCTGCTCGAGTTCCAGCGCGTGCAGCAGGATCTCCAGCAGCTCCGAGTCTCTCCAAGCTCCTGATGGCGTTCCGGCACGCTTAGATCACCGACGATGACCCCATGAGCTCCTTCACTTTGTGCTCCGACGGCTGCGGACTTGCTTCATAGACGCACTCGACGACGCCGTGCCGCCACTGGACACAGAGACGGTGTGAGCTCGCTGTTCGCTATGTGAGCTGCTTGGATGCAGGGTGCAGAGCGGACACACCTTCAGGCTCTCGCCCTTGAGTCCAATGTAGTACAGCAGCGACTCGTCGCCGCCAAAGCTGTCCTCGATGAAGAGCGTCAAGCTGCTGACGCCTTGGAACTTGCGGATCCTGCAGTATCAGCCAGCAGTCCCCGCCGGCGGCACATTGCAAGACAACAGGCCTCAGCGGTCCGGTCCGTCCGCCAAGCCCCAAGGAAATCTTCACCACTCGCAAATGACACTTACTGTAGGGGGTAGTCAATGTCGGCGGTGAGGTCTTCTACGAGCTCGAGCTTTTGCTGCGCGGGCAGCTCATTGGCGTTGGAAAAGTCAATGTCTTCGCGGTTCATGAACCTGCCGTGCAATCGAAACCAAAACGCGCGGTTATTGGATCTGCCCGTCATGCTTGACAACCAGCAGCGCGCGTTGTACAGTAGAGGGATCGATCGATCATCGATCGATCGACACGTACAGCTTGACGACCTTGGGGTGCTTGCCGTCTTCCCCGCCCGAGATGCAGATCGACTTGATGCTCACAGCCTCCGTGAACCTGCGCGAATCCCATCCACACCGTCAGTTCGCGCCATCCACGCAACGCACATAGCGCCAGAAGCGACTCACGGGATGAAGAGGATCAGCTCTGGGTCGTCCTCGTTGCTCGCCAGGAAGCGCGAGTGGTCCCGCCGGTCGTGGAAGGGCTTGAACGGGTGCGCCACGTGCTCGGGCGCCGCCGCGTTGAGCACGCGCAGCTTGCTCGTGTCCACGAACGGGAACAGCGAGTCGCCGCCCGCGTCCTCCACGTCGTGGTCGTGGTCGTGGCCGTGCGAGTGGTCGTGGCCGCCCAGCTCCGCGTGCTCGTCCTGGCAGTGATGGGACATGGCGCTCCTTCCTCCGGGTCTTCCGTCTCTTGTAGCTTAGCTTGAAAAGTGCCAAAGCCAAGGTGGATCGTCAACGTCGCCCGTATTTAAAGGAGCGGTCTTCTCCCACATCTGCGACAACGCGCGGGCACCCACGATCTTTCGGTGGTACCGGTATACAAAACCCAAATAATCCACGAACCCGACCCCAACATGGAGTGCCGGTGCGTCGCGGACGCGGGGGCGTCCGGCCTCTTTGGCGAGCGCCAGCGACCGGCGGGGCGCGCGCTCGTGGCGGTGGGCGCGGGAGACGCGTTCGCTGTCGGGGTCGACGGCCACGGGCGGGTTGTCGGCTGGGGCCGCGCTTTCTACGGCGAGCTGGGCGAGGGAGAGGACGCCGATGGGGACGCCGAAGGGGACGACTCGCGTGCCTGCTTTCGCGAGCTGGCGGTGCCGACGGACTGCGCGCGCGTCGCTTGCGGGCGGAACCACGTCTTGGCCCTGTCGCGCGACGGTGCGATAGCTGAGAGACGCGTCAGTGTGCATGTATGAGAACCATCCATCGTGCTCAGAGGGACCCCGGTGTGCGAGGGGGCGGACTGGATAGGGGCGAGCGTCTTTGCCTGGGGCTGGAACCGCTGGGGACAAGTTGGGGACGTGCCGCGGGCCACAGTCACGACGCCGGCGCGGGTCCAGCTTGGCGAGTCTGCTCCCAGCGTCCGGTCCATTGCGGCGGGTGGCATGCACTCGCTCGCGGTCGACGCCTCTGGCGCAGTCTGGAGCTGGGGGCAGAACAAGTTCGGCCAGCTCGGGCGCGCGTTTGTCGACAGCGAGCGCTGCGGGGTTCCCGGCCGCGTGGCGCTCCCGTCGGACGCGGAGGCGCGTCAGGCGGCGGCTGGCTGGGCGCACTCGGGGGTGGTGACGACGGATGGGCGCGTGCTCACCTTTGGGTGGGGGCTGTACCACCAGCTGGGTCATGGCACGACGCAGGACGAGCGCCGTCCCGTGGTCGTCGACGCGCTGCTCGGGCTGGACGAGGCCTCTCGGGTCGTCCAAGTCGCGTGTGGGACGTGGCACACAATCGGTACGGCAGCGGCTTGAGCATGGGCAGCCTATGGTCGGCTCACAATGGGCGTGACGAGTGCAGCGCGGACGGCGTCAGGCGACCTGTACAGCTGGGGCTGGGGCCCGGATGGCCAGTTGGTGCGCTGACCGCATGGTGCATGAGGATTGCGACTGCGAGCACCGCCCAACGCCTGACTCCTTGCGTCTTGGTTGACGCGCAGGGCCATGGCCGAGCCACCACGTCGCAGGTCTATCCGCGCGTGGTCGACCTATTAAACTCCGAAGCGTCCGCAACGGCGCCTTCATCTAACGCTGTGCGCGAGCAAGGCGACGCCTGCGACGTGCTGGATGTATCGTGCGGCGCGCGCTTGACTGCCTGCCTGCTGAAGAGTGGCCGTGTCATGTGGTGCGGGCTGGACTATAGCTCCGCAGCGTCAACGCTTCCGTGGCGAGTTGCGCATCGCTACAATGAAGAGCAAGAGCGAGTCCAAGGGATCGCGACGGGGACCGCTCACGTCTACGCTCTCGTCGCGTCCAAGCCTGTGGATGGTCAGGAGGCGGACAGAAGCAGCGCAGCACACGGAGATGTAGCATAGATCGATAGCGACCGTGAGACCGGACAAAACACTTTCAAAACCGATGGACTCGTCCATTTACAAGGATGGGAACGCGCGGCATCGGTCGGTCAAAAAAGGAGCTGGCTCGGAACCTGAAGCGACGGGAGCGGTCGCCACACGCCGAGAACGAACCGTCTACATGACGGAGCAGCCACTGCAGAGGCCGCAGGCGCCGGCCTCGGCCTCGGGCTTGTCCTTCTTCTTGTCCTTCTTGGCCTCCTTCCGCTTCTCCTCGAACTCCTCCTTCTTCTTCTGCACCTTGAGCACGCTGTCCTTGGTGTAGCCCTCGATGTTGCTCGTCACGTGCGCGGCCTTGTCCTTGAGGTCCTCCACGGCGTTGCGCGTCTTGTCCTTGACCTTCTCGACCACCTTGGCATCCGGCTTGGGCGCCGCGTTCCACACCACGTGGTCCTCCTCCTTCTTCTTCTTGGCCTTGACGGGCTGGGCAGGCGCCGCCGGCTTGGGCAGGCTCTGGCCCTCCACGGGCGCCACGTTCCAGGGCGAGTCCGACATGATGCGAAGCGGAGCTGGGTGGGGGCGTAAAGGGAAGAGAGACAGGAAGAAGACGCTTGGGCTTCTTGGGACGAATCTGGAAATGACGAGCTGGAAGCTCGGCCGGAGGGGGGCGCCTGGATACACCCACAGGTTACGCTCGAAAAAGATCCAGCATGGCTGGCGTACCCAGGCAGGCAGTCTTTTGTGGCAGGGTAACAAATCAGGTGGTTGCTAAAGCGTTGTGTTTTTACAAATAAAACGGATGTAGAAGGTGCACGTCAGACTAAGTGTGCGAAGCAATCAGTGGAGTAAAACTTGATTTGCAGACGTAAAACCTAGTCTAAATCGGCTGTTCACCTTCAACAATGGGTCGGAGAATCGGTGGTCAATGCTGACCGCACAATGAGAATCAGCAGATACGTATTTATCACTCGACGTGTCGTCCTTCCTACCTCAGGCAGTCTGTCTACCTGCACAGTGCAGGCTGTACTCTCCTTCCTACTTCTGGCGACAATCCAACGCACGAGCATGACGGGAAGAGATGGCGACTGGAGAGAGATACTCCAGAGGAGAGCGCTTACATGACGGACCCCGAGAACCGTCTACATGACGGAGCAGCCGCTGCAGAGGCCGCAGGCGCCGGCCGACTCGCTCGTCTGCTTGACCTCCGTCTTGGTCTCCATCTTGGTCGACTTGGTCACGACGCTCGCGCTCTTGTAGCCGGCGACGCCCTCGAGCGCGTTCGGCACAGCGACCTTCTCCGCCTCGGCAGTGGCTTCCTGGGCAAGCGACGTGGTAGCCGCCGACACGCTCTCGATCGTCGACTTGCTCTTCGTCACAACCTTCGTAGTCGAGGCCTCCACGGCCTTCTCGACGACCACGGGCTCCTTTTCCACCTTGACGGCCTCCGTCTCCACCTTGTCGGTCTGCTTTGTCACCGCCGTCGTGACGGAAGTGACCGCTTCCGCGACGGCTGCCGATGTAGCCTCCACAGGGGCTACATTCCACAAGCTCGACTCGGTCGACGTGGACTGCTCCGGGACCTCGGCACTAGCAATCGTGGTCTCGATCTCTTGCTCCTTAGTCTTCACCGCGTCCTCGATCACTTGCTCCTTGGCCTCCACCGTCTCCGTCAATTGCTCCGTAGCCTCGACCGCTTGCTTCTTGGCCTCCACGACGGTCTCCGATGCTTCCGCGACGACAGGCTCGATAACGCTTGCTGACGCTGACGTCCATGCTGAAGCAGTCGCCGTTGTTTCCTCGGTAACGACCGAGGGCTCGAGATCCACATTGGTGACAGTCTCAGCCTCCACAGCGATCAGCTCTTCAGCGACAGGGAGGACCGGCTCCTCGACGACAGCGCTCGCGGGCGTAACCTCCGTGGCAGCAGTGGTGGGTGCCTGATGAAGAGGCTCCACGTTCCATGCCACGGATGCTGTGTCCGTCTCAACGGTCTCGACCGCCACACTTGTGGTCTCCGTAGACTTTTCAGTAACCGCAGTAGTCGCCTCCACAGCGACAGCAGCAGTCGCCTCCACAGCGACAGCAGCAGTCGCCTCCTCAGCGACAGCAGCAGTCACCTCCTCAGCGACCGAAGCAATCGCCTCCTCCGTCACCATCGGAGTAGCGACTTCAACCGGAGCCGTCTGCTCCTCGTCGACAGGCGTTGTGGTCCACGCGCTGTGGACAACAGCAGGTTCTTCGGGGGCCGTCGTCCAGCCGCTTTGGACAACCGCAGCTTCCTCGACGACCGCACCCTCGGCAGGAACGTCTGCAGACGCATCCACGGCAACTTCCTCGACCACGTGGACTTCCTCAGCAACAGCAGGGGCCTCTTGCTCGACATCCGCCGCCTCAACAGAAGACTCTTCGGGGGCCGTCGTCCAGCCGCTTTGGACAACCGCAGCTTCCTCGACGACCGCAGTCTCGGCAGGAACGTCTGCAGACGCATCCACGGCAACTTCCTCGACCACGTGGACTTCCTCAGCAGCACCAGGGGCCTCTTGCTCGACATCCGCCGCCGCCTCCTCTTCCCGCTTGGCCTCAATCTCCATCTCAGCGCTTTCCGCCACGGCATCTTGGTTCGCCTCCGCTGCCTTCTCCTCTTCGACACTGGGTTCGGACACAACAGGAGCGGCATTCCAGATCGAGGGCGCGGCCGCAGCTTCCTCCTTCTCGGCCTTGGCCTCCTCGACCGCGATCTCCTCCGCTAGAGCTTCCTCCTTGGCCTCCTCGGCCTTGGCCTCCTCGATCGTGGCCTCCTCGGCGGCAGCAGTCTCCGTATAAATAGAGACCTCTGCGACCGTCTCGTTCTCCGCCACAGTCTCCTCCGCAACTGCAGCCGCAGTAGTCGACTCCGTGGCGGCGACCACCGGCGCGCCCTCCTCTTGGACCGGCGCAACGGTCCAGGCGACGTGCACGGGCTCCTCCTCCTCGACAGGCGCGTCCACGTGGACGGGCTCTTCCGCGTCCTCCGCCTTGGGAGCTTCCACCTCCTCGGCCGACTCGTCCGACGACTCGACGGCCGCCTCGACCATCTCGGGCTCGCTCTTGGCCTTCTCCTCCACGACGACAAACTCCTCGGCCGCCTGGTTGCTCGTCTCCTCCCGTGTGACGTTCCAGGGAGAGGCCGCCGTCTGGTTGCTCGTCTCTTCGTGCGTGACGTTCCAGGCCGAGGCCGCCGCCTGCTTCTGCTCGACCGACGTGGGCGGCGAGGACGAGAGCTCCTCTACCACGACAGTGTTGACCTCGTGCTCATTAGCGGGCTCCGGCTCAACCTCGGACGACGCTGGCGACGTACTCGAGGCGGTCGCGGCCGTCGCCGAAGCGCTCGCAGCCGCGTCCTCCAGCGCCTTGGCGGACGCCGCCGTCTTGAGGAACGGGTTGCTCGTCTGGAAGGGCGACACGGCCCAGGGACTCGTCGAGGCCGGCGCGTCGGCCGGCTGCAGCGTCGGCGACACGTTCCACGCGGCGCCCGCCGCCGGTTCCGGAGAGCTCATCCCGCTGTCGAAGCTGCCCTCGCCCCTGGACGACCGCGCCTTCTTGAGCAGCTTGTTCACTGCGAACATCCACGCGGGGAAGATGGAGGAGGAGAAAGCGAGAATAGTACCGGTAGAGCGCACCGAGCAGGCGTCAGCGTGGTGTACGACACATCACACAAAGGGGGGAGAGTCCCGTGTCTTTTCCGCAGTGAATCCAAATCCACACTGAGTTCCGTCCGACCCCATCCTCTCCCCCCCACACACACTAGCAGCCTCTACCGAGCCCCAAACCGCCAGCATTTACGCACGCACCTCGCTTGTCTCCGAGCGTCCAATGCGGGTTTTGGCTCTTGATCGAGGTCGCCACGCGCTTGACGCCGAACTCGGGGTTCTCGCCAATGACCTCGCGAATGGCGGCGAGCACCTCGTGCTCCTCGGGCTGCGTCTTCTCCATGGGGCCAGTGGTGCGGAAGGTGGGTGGTGGGTGGGTGCGCGCGCCGGCCTTGCTCCGATAATGAAGGCCAGTCTGTTTCTGGCAATCGGACCCTGTGCAACTGAGTCGGCCTTTCTTTTTCGCGTGTTGTTCTCCCTCGAGAAGTGCACCATTTGAGGTGTTGTGTGGTATACACCACCAATCAGTGTGTTTCGATGAAGACCGTAAATAGCGCCGTAAATAACTTCGATTAATGCGTAATGCGATATGAACATGCAAAACCTGAGACGCGCGCGCACTAGTTTTTTCGCAACCAAGTTGAAGTTGCCCGTCATCCGCCGCAATTGTGTCAGAGCCTACAGTGTAATGTTTGACCAAGCTAGACGCTCGGGTAGGAACAGTTTGATGCAGCAGCTCAGCAGGTGCAAATGCTTGCAAAGATTTACAGCAAAGGCCCTCCCACGACTTGGGACCCGGCTCATGGGTCAGGCCAGGTTGCACACGTCGAGTCGGAGCAGGTCGCTCCATTCGATCGTGTTCGGGTACAGCAGCCGCGCGGTCTGCTTGGCCGTGTCTCCGTCCATGAGCTCGTACACGAACACGTTCTTGAAGCGCACGCGCGTGAGCTTGATGAG
>JAADXZ010000142.1:0-38999 GCA_023338055.1 Phytopythium mirpurense
CGAGGCGCCGGGCGCAGCGCTCGCCGGGTCGCGGACGCAGCCGGAGCGCAGGCCGAACTCGTACGCGGGCGAGTCGTCGTCGCACACGATCCAGAAGCCGACGGGCACGCGCACCGTGTTGAGCCCCGCGGCGGCGATGGCGGCGACCTCGTCCTCGGTGATCCAGAACTCGCGGTGGGCCTGGCAGGCGGCCGCGCCCTTCTCGTAGCCGAGCTCGCGCATGAGCGCGTACTCGCCGCGGCTCGCCACGTGGTCCGCCACGCCCGCGAACAGCGGCGACTCGTACGACATCCAGTGCTCGCTCACGAGCCACGCGCCGAGGTTGACGCTGCGGGAGCGGACGTCTCCGCGCCGGATCTTGGCCTGCACGTGCTCGGCGCCGGGCGTCGTCGCTGCCGGCGTGGGCGAAGGGGTCGACGCGTTCACTAGGCCCGTGGGCGCTGGGGTTGGAGGGACGCCGCAGCTCTCGGACGACGCGAGGCCTGCGAGGAGGAGGGTGGCGAGGACGGAGCGGACGAGGCGCATGGCGGGATAGATGGGTGGGCGGTGGTGGTGGAGCGAGTGGGGCTGGGTAGGCCGAGACGACTGTGGTAGGGTGTCGAGCCGAGCTGGTGTCTGTGAGTGGGGACGAGCAGGTTGAGAAGTGCGTCGGTGGCTCGGAGCCCTCCCCCGTCCAGGCCTCGCTCCACGTTGGCTGTGCCTGTCAGGTCAGAGTGGCTGTGTCTGAGTCTCATGCAGTGATCCCATGTACCGAGACGACGTCCCAGCCATGGCAGAAGCGCACGCGAGTGGTGACGGAGAGCGTAGGTGGCGCCATTGTGCGACGCCTTCCGATGGATAATCGTGGCTCCTTCGCATACGTACTTCGAGGCGGATGCGACGACGCGTTGAGCCAAGGATAGGTCGTTGGCGCTGGGAGGTCGGTCCGTTGTCAGGGGCCTGACTAAACGCAGTGGGCCTGGATTTGAGTAGTATTGTAACGGCGGCAGGAAACGGCGGACGGTCCCATGCGCTGGCAAAACCGGCGCGATTCGGCTTGAATGCGATCGTGTGGCCTCCACGATCGCATCCAAGCCGACCAACATGGCGACGTCGAGTTCAGTGCACTCCCCAACCGAAGCTGCTGGCCTAGAGCCGCTGTCTCAGTCGCATCGAGCCGTTTTTGGCTCAAAGAGTGGCTTCCACACTGCCGCAGCTCCAGCGCATTCGGAGCCTTGAAGAGGGGGCGTAGGGCGCTCCGCATCGAATTGAGACGGTTACAGCGAGGAAAAAGCTCCGAGCGGCTCACGCTGATGGGTTAACACGCTCCAAGAGCGTCGTAGCAGCGACCCTCACCCTCGAGTACCCCTGGCGACAGCTCGCCACTATCACCCATGGCCCCGCCATAGCGCTCTAGCCGTCTTGGAGCGTGATATCCGAGCCTAACCTTCATGTCAGGAGTCTAATGAAGGAGTCCATGGTCGACGACGCCCGCGATCACACTTCGACACTGCGTGGCCATCGTATCGCCCATGATCGAGACGCCTTGCACGGCTCCTGGACAGAACTCGACGGTACTCACTCACCCTGACGTGCAAGCTGCCATCGACGACCCCTTCATTCTCCTATACCTGGGCGAGGGGCGCATGGGCGCGTCGCCGGACGAGTCGGGCATCTCTTTCGACATGAGCAACTTTTGCGAGCTCGATCGTAAGCAGCTCGACACCGGGGATAACAAGTCCACGACCGGCGGCTGGGCCTTCTGGTCCAGAGCACGTGCTGTCCACGGGCGGAGACTAGCGGCCATGACTTGCATCGCGTGAAGCCGGTCGGTCTACGTAGGGATGGGGGGGGGTTGGCTGTCCATAAGACCATGGAAGGAGCGAGGAGGGCGGCGCTTCGTGTCGGTGCGAGCTGTTTGCCGACCACACGCGTTGCCTAGAGTCCGGAAGCCACGCGCCGCGGAAAGCTGCCGGATTCAGCTCTGAACGGAACGGATCGCCCTAGCACTCCCGGTGTGGTACACAGTAGGGTTACTATACCGATCCCGTCATTCCGATAGTAGTGACGGAATGGGTGCACCGCTGTGTGACAACCGTCAACTCCTATATACTGCTTAAATTATTTCAATATATCAACTCAAATACATCAATTTACCTCTACAACACTATAATCACCGCTTCCTTATGACACATTTGGCTATATACAGGCGTGCGACAAGTTGTCGCCGACAAGTCGACAACTCCTGGAAAAGCCAGAAGCTTGTGCATTGGACCAAGTTTCTGCTGCTCGTCCCCTTCCGGCAACATCCTTTCGCGCCGAGTCGGCGGTGCGCCTGGCGCTCGGCATTTTCCGATCGGAAAAGGCGAAGAACCCACTCGCCTCGCTGCTGCGACAGACAGCGTTCGGGCGCGCCGCCTCTCCACCTCCGACCAATCCGATGGCGCCGCTCCGCCTCGCGCTGCTGCTCTCGCTGCTGGTCCTGCTCTCGGGCCGAGCGAGTGGCGCCAGCGCGTCGGCAATCGGCTCGGCAGTCGCTCCGTGGGACCTGACCGACGGCATCGACGGCTGCGCGCTGTGCCGCGGCGGGGACTGCTCGCGCGCGGTGCGCAACCGGTCGGCGGGCGTCTTCTGCGGCGAGCTGCAGGGCTCCCGGCAGCCGTGCTGCTGCGCGTACGCCACGACCTGCGCCGTGGACCAGTTCGACGACGCGTGCCGGTGCACGGAGCCCGACGAGCTCGAGCGGGCGATCGTCGGCTTGTGGGGCTGGGGCTTGCTCGCGATCGCCGCGGTGGCCTTGTCTCCCTTCTCCCTCCTGCTGGAGCTGCTCGCGCGCCTGCTCGCCGTGGTAGGGCTGCCGTGCCAGAGTCTGCACGGATCGCTGGGCTTGAGCCGCGAGCTGTGCTGGAGCAGCGCGCGACGACCGGTGGCCCCCGCCTACGCCGCAGTGTCCAACGACGACGCCCATGCGGATGCTGCGGCCGACGAGCAAGACAAGCCCGGCTTTGAGATGTGCTGACCGCGCGCGTCAATGGTAGTGTTGAAAGTCAATCAATATAAAGGAGCCAAAGCTCGTCGAGTGCGTCAAGGAGATGCGTTGAGGTTTACAACCTGGGTGTCAGGTCCAATTTGTAATGTTGCGTGTAGACATCAAGGTCGCGATTTCGCAACATAAGAACAAAAATTTAAGTTGATCATGGTGTGGTCCACAGATATGACCTGAGAACTGGGCCTCCCCATGACAATCAAAGAGTGAGGACTCCCAACTGAAAGCAGGGACTGTCACGTGCGGACCGCCCGCCATGGCGCCGCTCCCGGGCCCCTCTTGGCGGCTCTTGCTCGTCGCGGGCGTCTTGCTGTGTCTTTACGTGAAGGAGGCGCGCGCGGAGCAGCTGGTGGCGCTCGGGGACTCGGACTCGGACGCGGACGCGGACGCGCGGTACTACCAGCACACCCACCTTCACGACCCGTCGCACTCGGTGCAGGACCCCAAGAGCCTGTACTACTACTACTCGCCGGCGGACTTTGGCTGCGCGCTGTGCCGCAACGCGGACAACTGCTCGCTGGCGCTGCACAACCGCTCGGACGGCGTCTTCTGCGGGGACGTGCTCACGTCCCTGCGGCCGTGCTGCTGCGCCTTCCGCAACGAGTGCACCACGACCATCTTCTCGGACTCGTGCGAGTGCTTCGACGCCGCGCAGGAGGAGCAGCTGCTCAACACGCGCTTCTACCTCTTCGTGGTGCTCACGGCCGTCGCCTGGGTGCTGCTGGTCTACGACAAGATGTGCGCCGGGCCCTACAAGGTCATGAACAGCAACCACCAAGCGCTCGCCAGCACGCCCTCGGCCGCCGGCGACAGGGACGTGCCCACCGCGGCGGACGGCGACGACGACAGCGACAGAGAAACGATGGACTCGGTTGGTGAAGCCGACTCGCTGCGGCCGCGGGACACACCGGCCAGCAGCGACGCCCTCCCCGCTACGGCGCGGACCGGAACCCAAGCAGCGGCCCCCGACACGGAAGACATGGACCGCATCGAGGTCTCCGTCGTGGCGGCTGCGTCGCCGCCTGTGTCGCCGCCTGCATCGCCGCCGGCGTCTCCGTCCGCCCGGACAACAGACTGCAGCGGACGGGAAGCCACTCGTGTGGACGCCGACATCCAAAGCGTGTGAGCAAGGTGCGGGTCCAACCAAGTGAGCGAATTACTGAATCATTTGTGATCTCCACCGCGCAATAGGCGTTTGCCTAAATACTAACCAGGAACGATCGCGACACGTGGCGACGCCTACGCGACGCGGTCCATCCGCATCTCCTCTGCTGGCGCTGCTCGCGCTCTAGACTCGCTGCCAGGCTCCAGCGCCAGCTCGACGTCTGGTGTTCGAGCCGCAGGTGACATGCCGAGCAGCAGCGGCGCGTCGGTCGCGTCGCCGAGCGGCTCGTCCTCGTCCTCCGAGTCGGAGAAGAGCGTCGCCGCGCGAGTGGGGGCGCCCGCCCCGCGCCGCCGCCTGTACTTCTCCTTCATCTTGAGGATGCCCTTGTCCAGGGCGTTGTGCACGATCTGGCTGCGCCGGCAGTCGCGGCAGCAGTCGACCCAGTCGTCGATGAACGTGGCGAAGACGAACAGCGCCAGGTACGCGCTCAGGTGGATCAGGATCTCCGTGGACGCCGAGATCTGGCTGTCGTGGTACTCTGGCTCGCTCGCCGGCTCCTGCGCCTCGAGCCGGCCGCGCGCCGACCGGTAGAAGCTCTCGTCGACCGGCTCGCTAGAGCACTCGCAGGCCAAAGAGCTCTGGGTCACGCGGCACTCTGTCTGGTACGGACAGCAGCACGGCTCCCTGGACGCCGCCAGGTCGCCGCAGAACACACCGGACGCCTCGTTGGCCACCGCGAGAGAGCAGTTGCCGCTGTCGCGGCAGAGTGCGCAGCCCCCGAAGCGCGCCGGCGAGTCGCCGAGCACCTCGGCGACCTCGTGGGCCAGCACGAGCGGAGACGAAGCGTTGGCTGGCGGAGGCGACGCGTCCGCCGCCCATGCGCGGCTAGGACACAGCAGCGCCGCCAGCGGGAGCGCCAGCAGGGAGCGGCGCATGCTGCTGCAAGCGGGCGAAAGAGCTAGTGACGCAGTGAAGACATGCAATGCACCGCCTCCATGATTCAAGACTGCGCCGCGCCTCTACCAACGTCGCGAAAGCCTATTTAGTGTGTAAAAAGTAAATAGATGCAGTTGTGTACTAGGTTTACGTACCAAACATTAAATTCAAACCGCCACTGACTTGTTGCTTCATTGACCGCACAAGTGTTCTATCTAGTCGTCCACAAATGTATCCACAACGCCATCCCGCTGTAACTGCCGCCGCCGCCGCCGGCGCTCCTTCCTTCAGGGCACTCGAGCGTTTGCGGTCTCCGTCCGACTGTTGAGAGCGGCCCGCTCCGATGTGGGCGTCGCTGCTGCTGCTGCTCCTGCTGGCGCTGCAGATCGGCTGCCAGCCGCTGCTCATGGGCTGGTTCGCGCCCCAGGCGTCCGACGTGCGGCTGCGCGTGTTCGTGGTCGAGCTGCTCAAGCTGGCGCTGGCGCTCGTGCCGCTGGCGCTCCGCGGCCGCCTCTGCGCCGAGCTGCGCGGCTGGCGCCTCGCCACGGCGGCGCAGACGACGGTAGCGCCCGCGCTCATCTTCGTGCTGCAGAACTGCCTCAACCAGAGCGCCGTCGTGCTGCTGGACGGCGTCACCTTCAACGTGTTCAACCAGACCAAGATCATCTGGACGGCCGCGCTCGTCTACTGGATGCTCGGCCACGCCCAATCGCGCGTGCAGGTGCTGGCGCTCGCCATTCTCTGCGGCGCCGCGGTCGTCATGGCCCTGCCTCCCTCGTCGGCCTCGGCCTCCCACGGCGAGCGCCACGACGAGAGCGACGGTGGCGGCAAGAGCGACATCGGCTTACGGGAGACGGACGCGGCCTTCATCTCGGGCGCGTACCAGGCCACGACGGCCGCCATCCTCTCGGCGCTGGCCGGGACCATCATCCAGCGCGCGCTGCAGCCGCAGAAGCGCGACCCGTACATGGTGACGATCGAGCTGAGCGTCATGGGCCAGCTCGCGTTGCTCGCGTGGGTCGCCGGCGAGAAGCTCTGGGCCTCCTCCTCCTCGGCCGCCGCGGCGAGCCTTAACCTGTCCAGCGATCGCTCCGACGTCAGCATCTGGGACGGCTGGACGGTCATGACGCTCGTGGCGCTGCTGAGCCAGGCGCTGGGCGGCATCACGGTCGGGCTGGTCATCAAGCACTGCGGCAACGTGCACAAGAGCTTCGCCGTGGTGCTGGGCATGCTCATCAGCGCCGGCCTTGAGCACGTGTGCAACGGCAAGCCCTTCGGCGTCGAGATGGTCGCGGCCGTCGGCATGGTCGCGCTCAGCGCCTTCCTCTACGTGTCCCACCCGCCGACGGACGCGGCGATCGACCTCGAAGGCGTCCAGGCAGGCAAGGTGGACCCGCAGCCGGGTCTGTTCTGCCTCACGGGGCGCTCGCCATGCACTCGGCCGATAAAGAAGCCAGGAGCGTGCGCGTACGTCGAGGTCTCCGCGGAGGAAGACGTCGAGGCGGCACCCGCCAAGGAGACCTCCGCCTGCGTCTCTCCGGAAATCGATACTAGCAGCGTCAAGGCCTCTTCTACTGGCATTGCCGTCGTCGCACCTAGCTAGTCGTCATGGCAGCAGCGTCCAGGCACCAGCATTTAAAGAGTGAGCAGCGGCGAGGACGTCGGCTTCGTGTATGCATGACCTGGGGATGTATTTAAACCACAGAGAGAGAGAGAGAGAGATGGGAAGAGGGAGCGAAAAAAATGCCGCCGGATCCGCTGGCTCCCCGCCGACGCTCGCGCGAGTCTTAGGAAATATTGGCGGGCTTGAACACGTTGAAGCCGTCGCCGGCCGTGCTGACGAGCACGCCGGGGCACTGGCTGTGGAAGTGCAGCTCCTTGATGTCCGTCTGGCCCTGGTGGATGAAGAGCAGCTGCGGCGGCAGGTCGAGCTTGCCGCTCTTGCCGGCCGCGGCCGCCTCCGGGTCCTCCTCGACCGACATGTCCCAGACGGAGATCTGGTTGTCGGCGCCGGCGACGGCGAGCACCGACTCGTCCGTCGGGTGCCACTCGATGGACGTGACGGGCGCCGTGTGGTAGCGGAAGTGCGCGACGGGGCTGTCGGGCTTGAAGTTGCGCAGGTCCCAGATCTTGAACGAGCCGTCGTCCGAGCCCGAGGCGAGCAGGTAGGCCACGTTGCGGTTCCACGAGAGCACGTTGACGTCGTCGTCGTGCGCCGCCACGTCGAGCATGCTGCCGGCCTTCCGCCGCGTGTCCCAGATGCGCACGCTGCGGTCGGCCGAGCAGGACGCGAACACGGACGCCTCGGTCGGGCTCCACTGCAGGTCCTCGACCGAGCCCTTGTGGCCCGTGAAGGGCACCTTGTCGACGCTCCACGCGCTCTCGGCGTTGCTCCACAGGTAGATGAACTTGCTGCAGTCGCCCGTGACCAGCCGGCCCGCCTGCACGGGCGACCAGTCCATCGCGAAGCCCTCGTCCGCGTGGCCCGAGAACGTGTACAGCGGCGGTTGCTTGGCCGCCAGCGGTGCCGAGAGCGTGCCGTTGAGCGACTCGAGCTGCTGGCTAATGTCCCACAGGTGCACCTTCTTGAGGTCCGACCAGGTGGCCACGATGTTGGACGCTTGCGGCATGCTGCGGATGCGGTTGACGCCGCCGCGGTGCGGGATGGAGCGCGACTCGAGCACCGGGTCGCCCTCGGTCGCGTCCTCGTCCTCGTCCTCCGAGTCCTCGTCCTCCGAGTCCTCGCTCGTCTTGGTCTTGTGCAGCTCCGACATCTTCATGACCGTCACCTGGTTGTCCTCGGGCTTGCTCGCCTGCGTGCCCGCCACCACGTACATGGTCATGGGGAACTGGGCCGCACACACAGACACACACGCACGCACGCACATGCGTATACAGACACACATTCGTCAGCGCCCCATCCATCCGTCCGTCCATCCGTCCACAGGACCCGGCCCCGACCGAGCAAGCCCGCCAACGGTAAAAGAGACCCACCCGCGTGCGCACGGCGCCCAGGTTGTCGCGCACAATGTCAATGCTGAGCGAGGGCCACTCGGCCGTCATGGCGTAGTACATGTCGTAGGCGCTCGCGTCGTAGTCGAGCACCTCGTCCTCGCCGAGCGCATCCACGCCGGGCATGAAGACCTTGGTCGCCGGCTCGGCCGCCTCCTCGCCGTCCATGTCCACGTCCTCCCTGGGCGGCGCCTCGCCGTCCACCACCACCTCCTCCTCGTCCTCGTCGTTGCTCTCGACCATCTCCTCGTCCTCCATGTCGTCCCCGAACGGGTCCTCGAACACGAGCTCCTCGGCCTTCTCCTCGCCGTCCGCCGACTGGTTGGCGCGCCGCTTCTGGCCCGCGCCAGCCTCCTCCGCCACGCGCTTCTTGTGGACGCTGCTCATATCCGGTACTACTGCT
Source organism: Phytopythium mirpurense (assembly GCA_023338055.1). NCBI lineage: Eukaryota > Oomycota > Peronosporomycetes > Pythiales > Pythiaceae > Phytopythium > Phytopythium mirpurense. The sequence continues at coordinate 8,482 of JAADXZ010000142.1, forward strand.
GCTACTGCTACTACTGCTACTACTACTGCTGCTGCTGCTGCTGCTGCTGCTGCTGCTACTGCTGCTTGTGTACGCGCGGGGGCAGCCACGAGGGAGCACGGAGAGCTTCGGACCGGAGCTAGTGGCGGATGGCGACCGGCCCTCGCGTGTCAGAAATGGCTGGCTGGTCCGCTGCCTTGGGCCAAAAGTCTTGGCGCGCCATAAAAGAACGTCACGACGATACCATTGGTCGAAATATTATTGCTATTTGGCCAATGAAAGATTTTCATTTCACCATCCGTATGTGCTCGTGATTTACGGATCTGGAAACGTGTGTTTCGGTGGTCTTGTTTTTATTCATGGATGCAAGCCATAAGATGACTGTGTTGGCTTTACTATTCCATACAACCGTAAGTCTAACGACCGGACGGTCTTTGATGGATTTGATGGACTCCGATGGATTTCGACCAATTACGTCATATATCGCAATGATTTTTGTCAAAATACATACAAAACCCAATATTCAGCCTTTTTACTTCTCATCATAGAAAATTTCGATGAAGACACTTAAAAAATTCAAAACGAGGTATAACCCCTGGTTATGTCTGATACACCCAACCGTATCTTGCCAGACACAACCGTATCTTGTCAGGCACAACCGTATCTTGCCAGGGTGCGTCGGCAGGCCACTCTACCCATCCGACATCCTCGCGCCGCACCACCCGCACCAGTGCCAGAGCATGCACCAGTTCCTCCAGCCGCGCCCGTGCCTGCCCTACCCACCAGTGGGCCACCACATGCTCGTGCTCCCGACGGGGCTTCCGTCGCTGCGGGCCAAGCAGCCCCTGGTCGCCGCCCGCCGCCCTACGCATCCCTGTCGCCGACCAAGGAGGAGGACAGGAGGAGCGGCAGGTCCCCAGCTACGAATTACCGTACGATTAATAAAAATGAGCGTATTACACACTGTGTCCATCGCATCCAACAACAAGTTTGTTGTTGACAAACCAAGATTAGTACGAGCGGGTCCGCATGTTCGCGGGCATCGGACGAGGCGCCGCGGCGGCGCAGACGGCGGCCAGGAGCGCCGCGGGAGGCCGCGCGCTTTTGCGTTCCGCGAGCAGCGCGTCCGGCCAGCAGAGCGTGGCGGACGCGCTCGTCCTGCGCGACTCGGTGAGGTGAGAGGACGCCGCGCAGTCTCCATCGCCTCGGGTCATCGAAGGCGCGCCACTCACTCACTGGAGCCGGCTGCTCGCAGGAGGATGGACTACGACCACTACTTGTGCGGGCTGCTGCTGCCGATCGAGGCGCGCCCGGCCTACTTCGCCATCGTGAGTCGCGCGTCCGCCCTGCTCCCGTCTTAACCGCAGGCGCTGACGCGGGCCGAGCGCTAACGCTTTGCCGTCCGCAGCGCGCGATGAACGCCGAGGTGGCGAACATCAAGGACTCGATCCGCAGCAACCACCTGACGGGCAAGATCCGGCTGCAGTGGTGGCGCGAGCGCGTCTTCGCGCTCTACGACTCGCCAGGCGGGGCGGCCGCGCGCGAGACGCTCCTGCTGCGCGAGCTGGAGCGCGCCGTGCAGCGGCACGAGCTCACGCGCCGCTGGTTCGAGCGGCTGCTAGACGCGCGCGACCAGGACCTGGACGTCGAGCAGCCCGTCGCGCTCGCCGAGATCGAGGCGTACGCGGACAAGACGGCGGCGTCGCTCATGTACCTCACGCTCGAGTGCCTCGGCGTGCGCGACAGCGCCGCGGACCGCGCGGCCAGCCACGCGGGGGTGGCGATGGGCCTGGCGACGCTGCTGCGAGGCACGCCGTCCCACGCGGCGCGGCAGCAGGTGTACTTGCCGGAGGAGCTCATGCGTCAGCACGGCGTCAGCTTGTACGAGCTGCTGGCGGCGGTGGAGAGCCCCGAGGAGGGCGCCAAGGCCGCCCCTGTGGTGTTCGCGGTCGCGTGCCGCGCCGTGGAGCACCTGCGCGAGGCGCGCGCGTTGGCGAAAGACATGCCCAAGCAGGCGAGGCCCGCGTTCCTGCCGCTGGTGAGCGCGTCGCTGTTCCTGGACGAGCTCGAGCGGGTCCAATTCAACGCGTTCGACCCGCGGCTGCAGCAGCGGAGCGTCCTGGGGCTGCACTTCCAGGTGCTCAAGCACTACTTCCTGGGCAGATATTAGCTTAGCGTCGCAACACGAGCGACCAGAGAGAGAGGGCAGAGTGTGAGCCACCGCGGAAGGCGGCGGATCGTTGCAACCTGGTCGTGTTGGGTAAGGCTTGGAACGCGGACGGCACTCGCTTCCCTGGTACTTTGAGGTAATAAAGGCCGCTAGGCGGGCGGAGCAGCATCGCGCTGGCACTGCACGGGAATCGAGCGCACGAGGGGACGGACGGGGCGTGCGTCCGCGCGCAAAACCGAACGGGCGGGTCGGATGGCTCACTGTCGCTATATCCGCTGCTTCTTGTAGTCGCCCTCGCGGCCCTGGCCCTGCGCGCCGTGCTGCTTCTGCTGCTGTTGCTGCTGCTGTTGCTGTTGCTGCGTCTGGCCCTGCTGCGGGTGCTGGCCGGCGCCAGAGCTGGCCGTCCGCCGCTTGGCATCCAGCGCGGCCAGCTGGCCCTGTAGCTGGTCCTTCTTGAGCTTGACGCGGTTCTCGAACTCGAAGCCGCTCTTGAAGTAGTCGAGCCGCGAGGGCGCCGAGATGTGCAGCAGCTCCTCCTCGATCGCGCACGCCTGTCATCAATCGCACCGCAGTAGCAGGTCCACAGTTAACCGCACGTCACTCTCAGGTCGTACACACATGAATCAACCAGCACACACGGAGGCGTACCACTTGCAGCAGGTCCTCGTACGTGGTGCAGCGGCTCGTGTAGGCGTCGCGTATCTTGGAGCGCACGGCCTGGCGCTCCTCGATGGTCAGGAACATGCGCCAGTCCTGCATGGAGGCGGACGACTGCGAGACGCTGCGGGTCGCGGCCACGGCCCCGGGCCCGCCGCCGCCCGCCATGCCTGCGCTACCACGGAAGCCCCCAGGGCCGCCCCCGCCGCCCGGCGCGTTCGGGCGGTTGTACGCGCCCGAGGACGTGACGGCGCGCAGCATCTGCGGGGGGTTCGTGCCGGGCGTGGCGTGCAGCACCGACGGGATGGCGTTCATGCCGCCCAGGTGCGCCCCGCCGCCGCCGCCCACGCCGCCGGACGCGCCGCCGCTGAGCGTGCGCTTGAGCGACGGGATGGTCGCCGTCATGGGCGCCGCGCCGTTGGGGCCGCCGCTTCCGTGGTCCTTCATGGGTGCGAGGTTCATCGAGCCAGTCGGTCGGTCAGTCGGTCGGTCGCCTGGATTTTCCGGCAGTGTCGAGCGTCGAGATAGCTCGAGCAGAGGAGGCGGCAATTGGACTCCCGCAAAGCGACTGTTGAGGTCGGGGAACCGCGATTTAGACTTGAACAAAGTATGCGCGGCATAAGAGGGGAGGAGCTTTCTCTCGCTCCATGGTACCGGTAAACAAACCTCAGGAACGAGGTTTTACAATGCGGACATCTACATTCAGTACTGTACCACACGCGAAAGTATGAACTACAGCACTCGACCAACTGACTTAACGTGCCGACGCGTGGGGCCACACGACCGGCTCGCACGCGTCGCAGAAGGCGTCAAAGCGCGCGGCTAGCGAGGCCTCGAGGCGACGCACGGCGGCGCTGGGCGACTGGTTGCCGCGTGCGCGCTGGATCCGCCACCGCATCGCGAGCTCGCGCGCCTTGGCGTCCGCTAGCTCCCGCTGCAGGTGCTCCGCGCGGCTGTTCCCGGCGCCAGGGCCGAGCTGCCTGCTACGGGTACCCGAAGGCAGCTTGCGCTGCTTCTTCTTCGCCGACTGAGCCTTCCGTCTAGCCGTCGATTGGCGGCGGTCGCCGGCGCTCTCACTGTCTCCTTCGTGTTGGGGACGCCTAGCCGCGCTGGCCCGCGCCACAAGCCGCTCGCGCCATTCGTCAGTCAGCACAAACCCGTACTCATACTCTCCGTCGTCTCCCTCGTCGTCTTGAGTTCGCGCGCCCAGCTCATCCGCCTCAAGCAGCTCGGCAGGATCGAATACTTGAGGCGGACCGCCGCTTGGCGTCGCCCCAGTCGGATGCTCCTCCCAACGAGCACCCGCGCCACTGACGCCACCGAAGTCACCGAAGCCGCCGTCAAAGCGCAGCGCCATCGTTGGCGTGAGCCACTGCTGACGATCGGCGCTCTGGAACACGCGCGGCCACGCCTCCACGAACGGGTACGGCGGCGGGATCATGAACCCGTTCATGAGCCTTTTCCGAATCCAAAATGGAGCTGAGAGCCACACACTGGTACTTTCCGCAATATCGTACCATATAAACGGTACAATCGACGCGCCGCCGTATGCGTTGGTTTTGATTGGTTCCGCGCGACGAGCTTGGATGTACTGTTTTCTACCCCAATAGTGCGCTCTGGATGCCTCCAACCCATTCCAATGGCGCTGCTCAATTGGGAATCCGTGGCCCACCGCTCGCCTCCAGTTCGCGCCCTCGCTCGCCCGCTCCAGCCAACAGGACAGCCGCCATGCCGCCGCAAAAGAAGCGCGGGCGTGAGGCCAAGCAGCCGCCGGCTGGGCAGCAGCCAGCAGCGTCTGGGGACGCCGCGGCGGAGGTGGAGATGATGGAGCAGGACGCGTCGGGCGACTCGGACTCGGACGACTCGGAGGACGACCTGACGTTCACGGCCAAGGGCAGCGACGAGGAGGACGAGGACGACGAAAATGACTCGGACGAGGACATGGAGGACGCGCAGGAGGGCGCGGCCGGCGCGCGCAGCGTGAGCGTCGAGTTCGTCTTCTCGGACCCACGCGAGGCGCACTTCCACAGCGTCAAGCAGTTCCTGCTGGGCTACATGCCGCCGACGCAGCCGTTCGACGTGTCGGGGCTGGCCGACGCCGTGGTGGGCCAGGTGTCCACCGGCACCATGGTCTGCGTGGAGGGCGAGGAGGACGTGTACGGCTTCGTCACGGCGCTGAGTCTGCGGCGGCACGCGCAGACCACGAGCGTGCAGCAGGTCGTGCAGTACGTGACCAAGAAGTGTCCGCCGGCGCAGCTGCCGCGCCTGCAGGAGCTGCTGGGCGGCTCGGCCGTCGGGCTTGTGCTCAACGAGCGCATGGTCAACCTGCCCTACCAGCTCGTGCCGGCGCTGCACTCGGCGCTGCACGAGGACATTGAGTGGGCCATGGAGAACGAGGACACGCCCGAGCTGCGCGCGAGCTTCCGCTTCGACTACTTTCTGCTGCTCGCGTCCTGCGCGGCGCCCACGAGCGGCGGCAAGGGCGGCGGCAAGGGCAGCAAGAAGGCCAAGACGGCGGCCTACGCGCAGACGGCCGCGTTCTTCCACCACTTCGAGGACGAGTTCCTCGAGCAGCAGGCCGAGCTGACCTTCGCCTTCGACACGCCCGTGGGCGACCGCGAGGCGGCAGACAAGGCCAGCAAGACCACCGTCGTCATGCTCATCGAGCGCGCCAAGCACAAGGCCGCGCTGGCCCAGATCGCCGCTATGATTAACGCGTAATTGCACCCTCCAGCCGTATTTAGACAGACAGACCCCTTGTCGGCCCCTCACTCTCTCTCTCTCTAGCTGGTCTCCTCCATCCAGTCCGTCGCGAGCCCGATGCTGTTGCGCAGCCGCAGCAGCTCGCGCGCCTCCTCTGGCCGCAGGAACCGCCGCATTAGCCTCTGCAGCTCTGGCTCCGACTCGCTCCCGTCCTTCTCGAGGTCACTGCCAGCGCTGGACCGTGTTCGACTGGTGTCAATGACGCGCATGCGACTGCGGACCTCTCGGGAGACGCCTCGCCGCCACCGAGAAGGACTCGAGCGCAGCGGAGACAGCGGCGTCGGCGGCCACCGCGAAGGAGTCTCGGACGCAGCGTCCGCGCCTCTCCGCGTGTCCAAGGACGGCGGCGCATCCTTGCGGCCAATAGCAGTCGCCTCGAGCTGTTGCTTGCAAGTGACGCGCGCCACCGACGCCTGCGGGAACGCGCGCAGCTTCTGCTCGAGCGCCTGGAGCTTGGCGCGCTGCCTCGTCATCGGAGAGGCGGGCGCTGGGCTCGACCGGCGCTGCGTGGAGCGCCCCACGTCCGTGCGGAACGTCCACGTGCCGAGCCCACTGCGGGCGCGTGCTGTCCCCGTCGACGCAGGGACCGGACGCCCGTGGACGCTCTCGCCGAGCAGCTCCGCCTGGGCCTGCCGCTGCAGCTGCTCCGCGGCGGCCAGCACCGCGCGCTCGCTCTCCTCGCGCCGCCTCTGCACGGCAGCGCTCCTCTCCCGGCGGAGCTCGGCCACCGCCGCTCGGTGCCGTTTCTCCAGCACCTCCAGGCGCAGCGCGTAGCTCTGGACGCGACGGCACAAGACGCCGTGAGACGCGGCGATTGCAGCGGCGCCAGGCCCGTCCGAGGCCGCCACCCTCACCTCCTCAATCGCGCGCGTCTGCGTCTCCGCCGCCTGGCGCTGCCGCGTCTGGAGCGCCTGCAGCTCCTCGATCGCCCCTCGCAGCGCGCTCTCTCGCTGGTTGGCTCCTGGAATCAACGGACGCATCAGCGCCCACGAGCGAGCGTCGGGTTTAGACTAGCGACCGCCGTGTCCCCAACGTACGCGCGTCGTGCTGCGCCGCCAGGAGCTCCGCGTGCTCGCACAGCGCGCGGATCTGCGCGTCAATCTCTAGCTGCAGCGGCCCCACCGCCGCCTCGGCGCCTTGGACTCGCTTATTGACACCTCCGCGAGGCCTCGTCGGCGTGGCTGCGCTCTCGCTCTCGCTCTCGTCCTCCGACCCGCCGTCTCCATGCTGCCGAGCAGCCTGCGGCCGCCGTGGGGACCGCGATTGGCTCAGGAAGATGCGCCGCAGCCGCCGGAACTTGCGCTGCACCTGCGCGTCGCCCACCAGACGCAGCGAGACGTCTTCCTCGTCGCTCGAGCCGCTCGAGACGGAGCCACTCGAGACGGAGCCGCTGCTCATGCTCGAGCTTGAAGCGGTTGCGGCCGCGTCCCTTCGCTCCGAGTCTCCACTCCGACGCTGACAAGCGGTGTCGCCGTTAAAAAGTGGCGTGTCCCACTTGAACCTGGGCCCTTGTCCTCCACTCGCTCACTCGGAGATTTCTCTCCCCCCAGGTCGCTTCGCTTCGCTCGTAACCAGACAGACGCCTTGATGGGGGCGCTGTCCAAGGCGGTCGGGCTCGCGACGGGCGCGGCAGCGCACGTGGCGGCGGCGGTGGCGCGCATCCTGCACCTGTCGGCTGTGCTTCCCGCCGCTCTGCGGCTCAAGCCGCCGGAGCGCGACGACGAGCCGGTCGCGCTGCTCCGCGACGGGGACGAGTACGTCTCGGAGGTGGTGATCGAGACCTCCTGCGGCGGCGGCGGGCCAGTCGAGCGGACGGAGTACGTGGAGGCGGTCAAGCTGGAGGCGGTGGCGCCCGGTCGAGTCCCGGACGCGCGAGCCTCGGAACAGCAGAGCGCCGAAGACTATATAGTGGCCACAGACAAGGCGAGCGGGAGCGAGTCGCCGGTCGAGTCGCTGGAGCCGGACGAGGAGGTCGTCGAGCTGAGCGACGAGGAAGACGTGCCGATGGCCATCTCGAACGTCGACAAGGCGGCCGAGGCCGGGCCGGACGCCTCCCCTCCGCGTGGCATCAACGTCGTGGCGTTCGCCGAGGAGCGGCGCCCTGTCGGTCGCAAGCGCGGCGACCGAGCGCCGCTGGCGGAGACGGCGGCGCGCCGCGACCTGCAGCCGCACACGACGACGTTCGAGGGCACGCCGTACGTGCGGACGACCGGCGGGTCGATGGCGCTGGCCCCTGAGGCTGCGGAAGCCGAGTGCTCCTTTGTCGGCCTCGTGCGGGGCAAGACGGACGAGGAATCGCCTCTGGCCAAGGCGGCGGCGGGCGGAGGCCGCTCGAGCGACAGCGCGTCGGTCGAGACGAACGCGACGGAGACGACGGAGGACGACCGGCTGCGCGGGCTCGCCGACTCGCTGGCGGCCGCGGGCAATGAGGTGGAGGCGGACGCGTTCGAGGAGCTTGCAGGCGCTGGCGCGGTGCCCACGGCCCGAGAGCTCGCTGTGGAGCCCAGGCCGGGGGAGCTTTCGCTGTCGGCCACGTCGTCCCTGTCGTCCATCTCGTCCGAGGACGACCTGAGCGCGCTGCGGGCGGAGTTCGGCCGCGTGGACTTCCTCCCGACCATCACGACCGCGACGACCAACACGGTGACGCTCTGAGCGAGCGCGCTGTAGAGCGAAGGAAGGTGTTGGCGGGGGCAGGCAGTACGTACGTACGTAGTGCCAAGGCGGGCGCGTCGGGAAAGATACGTTTTTGAACGATTTGATTGGACAGTTTTCTTGAGTATAGCGTCGTATGATTGGATGAAACGCCTCGGATACAAATTGTTGATACTCGAGTATAATACGTTAGGAGCCAAAGGATGGCCAGCAGTGCGTTGGGCACGTGGCGGCGGCGGCTGCTGCTGCTCCTGGCCGCGTCGCTGGCGCTCGCCGCCGCGTCCGCCCCGTCTCCGTCCAGCGGCGTCCGTGTCGGCCGCTCCGCGGTCCGTCCGCTCGTCTCCAGCGGCTACGACGCCCGCGCCTTGGGCCAAGACGAGGACGAGGACGAGGACGAGGACGAGGACGAGGACGAGGACGAGGACGAGGAGGACGACGACGCGTGGGGCTTTGTGGACGCTTCGGCGGCGCGTGAATGCGCCGAGTCGCTGCCGCCGGATCGGCTGGACGACGACTACTGCGACTGCGAGGCGGACGGCAGCGACGAGCCGCACACGTCCGCGTGCTCCCATGTCGTCGTCGGGAGCGGCCGCGTGTTCGCCTGCCACACCGGCGACCAGCGCGTGCCGCTCGCGTTCGTGCGCGACGGCGTCTGCGACTGCTGCGACGGCAGCGACGAGTCGCCGGCCGCCGCCTGCGCCGACACGTGCCTGGCGCACTACCGGCGCGCGCGCGACCGCCTGGCCGAGGAGCTGGCGGCCGTCGAGCGAGGCCTCGCCGTGCGGGAGACGTACCTGGGCCGGGCGGACGCGGCCCTCGCGCGGCAGCAGCGCGACTTCCAGGCGGCGCTGGACCGCTACCGGGCGCTCTACGGGGCGCTGCACCGCAGGCAGGAGACGCTGCGGGCCGCGGGCGCCCCGCCGAGCGCCCGCGAGCTCGAGGAGCTGGAGCGGACGCGGGTCGAGCTCGTGGCGTGGCAGAACCGCGCGTTCGTGGCCCAGCGCGTGGCGTCCAGCGCCACGTTCGGCGCCACGGACGCCGACAGCTGGAAGCGCGCGTTCGCCGCGCTCGTGGGCCAGTGCTTCGGCGCGACGGTGGGCGAGAAAGAGCTCAAGGGCGGGACCCCGAACGTCGTCCCGCGGACGTACGAGGTCCGCTTCTGCCCCTTCCAGAACGCCTCGCAGCGCGAGCCGGCGCACGCCGAGTGGGCGCGCAGCGAGCGGCGGCGCAAGCACGCCGACCCCGCGCTCGGTCGTACCGGCGGCGGCAGGGGAGAGGAGGAGGCCCCGACGCCCGCGCCGCCGACCACGCTCGGCGTCTGGGACACATGGGTGGGCGACGCGCTGTTCGACCGCGAGCGCCGGCAGCCCGTCCGCCAGCGGTTCGACCACGGAGAGGTCTGCGCCGCCACGGGCCGCGAGCGCGTCACGGTCGTCGAGCTCCGCTGCGGGGACGGAAACCGCGTGGAAGGCGTCGAGGAGCCAGAGACGTGCGTCTACCGCCTGCGGTTCGCCACGCCCGCGGCCTGCGACCTCGAGCAGCGAGACGCCGCGCGGCAGGCGCTCTCGCGCGCGCAGGCGCTCGTGGACGAACTCGAGAGGAGCTCCAGCGGTAGGGACGCACGCAGCGCCGCTCGCGACGAGTTGTAGGCGCCATAGCGGCGACTCTGTAGGCTCTCAAACACGCACGGCCCCGCGCCTGCCTTCGAACCGAGGACGCGGCGCGCGTCATTGCTGGGGCAGCAGCGCGCGCACGACCGCGCTCGCCGCCTCGCGCTCGCCGCGCTGCTTGGACCGCGCGGCCGCTTCTCGCGCGCGGACCTCGCTCTCTTCGTCGGCACTGAGCCAGCGCACGCGCCGGCCGCGGTCAAACTCGCCCATGCGCTCGCTCGTGCGCTCGCCGCTGCCCGTGGCGGTCGCGTCCGCGCCGCTCTCTTGGTTGCTGCTCGGGTGTCGGCCAAGCCGGCGGAAGAACTCGTAGCGCGCGACCCCGTGCACGAACCCGCGGTCGAACGTTCCACGCACGCGGTCGCCGTTCTCGAACGTCGCGATGCCGTGGCCGTGCCGCTCGCCGTGCTCGAGCGCGCCCTCGTACCGGACGACACGGTACATGCCGAGCTTCCACGCCGGCGGCTCCCCCGCCTCGCCGGGCCCGTTGGTCGCGTCGCGCAGCGCGTCGAGCGCCAGCGGGAGGTACACGCGCTCGCCGGCGCCGTGCAGCGCCCCGTGGACCCACTGGCCGCGCCAGAGCGAGCCGTCGGGCGACTCGAGCGCGCCGTCCCCGTGGAACGCGCCGCGCAGTAGGCTCCCCGTGTAGCGCACGGCGCCCACGCGCGTGCGCTGGTGCCAGCACCGCGAGCCCACGGGGAACTCGAACTCGGGCGCTCGCTCGCTCCCGCTCTCAACCTCGTCCTCTATCTCGACTGGCGCGAGCGTGTACGTCACGCGCGCGAGGCCGGTCTGGTGCCCGCCGTCGAACTGTCCGTCGTAGACCGCCGTGCCCACGAACGCAGGCGCTGGCTGCCGGCCCCGCTTCCTGCCGCCGCGCACCACCGCGGGGGCGACGCGCGTGAGCTGCCCGCGCCCATGCATGCGGTCGCTCCGCCACTCGCCGTCGTACACGTCGCCGTTCGCGAACACGCGCCGCCCCCGCCCATGGCGCTCGCCCCTCACAAACTCCCCGTCGTACGTCCCGCCGTCGCGGTACCGCAGGCGGCCGCTCCCGTGGTACGCGCCCTCGCGGAACTCTCCCTCATACACGTCGCCGCTCGCCGTCTGCTTGACTCCGCGCCCATGCGCGTGGCCGCGCTCAAAGTGGCCCACGAGCGTGAACGCCGCGCACTCGAGGGCCCCGACGCCGTGCGGCTCGTCGTCCGCCCACTGACCCTCGTACCGCCGCGCGTCGCCGTCTGCGGCGTAATACACGCGCGTGCCGCGGCCGTGGCGGCGGCCGCGCACATAGTCCCCGACGTACGACCCGCCGCTCCTGCCGAGCGACAAGCGTCCGACGCCGTGGAACTGCCCGTGGGCGAACTCGCCGACGTACGACGCGCCGGTCGCCGCGACCCGCAGCTCCCCGTGGCCGTGCCACTCGCCGCGCGCCCAGCGGCCGTCGTAGACGTCGCCGCTCGCGTACGTGGCGACCCCGCTCCCGTGGAACCTGCCGCCTTCGAACTCCCCGTTGTACGTGGTGACCACCGCCCGCGTGACCTCATCGCTGCCGGGCCCAGGCGCCGCCCGCCGCAGCGTCCCGCGGCCGTGGAAGCGGCCGTCCCGGAACTCGCCCTCGTACGCCTGCCCCGCGCGCCAGCGCCGAGTGAGCGGGTGCTGCGACTTGGCAAGCTCCAACAACCCCACGCCGTGGAGCTTGTTGCGCCGGAAGGCCCCGACGTACCGCCCCGCCGCGTTCGCGAGCGTCAAGACGCCACGCCCGTGACGCTGGCCGTCCACCCACTCGCCGTCGTACGCGTCGCCGTTCGCGAACCGGAGGCGCCCTCGGCGGTAGATGGCGCCGTCCTCGCCCAGCCGCCAGTTGCCCACGTCGAACACGACGCCGCCGCCGGGCGAAGAAGACGCGGCTTGCTCTCCCCGCGAGGTCGCCATGGCCGAGGCTTGAGCGCTATGGACAGCGACGCCTGGAAGAGTCGCGCCTGAGATGGGATTCACGCACAGGCGTCGAGTCGCCGCTTCACTTGCGGCCAGCGGCTGCGAAACCAACAAGTTAGCGACCTCCGTCGTCCGCTGCTCAGCCCCAACGCACACATGAACACACGCATCGCCCCAATGAAGATGCATTCTCCGCCCAGCGACTGGCAGCTCAAGGCGCCGGCCACGGTCCATCCACACCCTCCATCCGCGCCCTGGTTGCCGCCGCGGCCTCCCTTGCGCTTGTTTGCACACATATCTTCCCTGGCACGCGCCACACAAAGTGCCTTCCCCCGCCCGCTCTTGCTTGTCGAGCCCTCGTCTCTCCACCTTCACCTCGCCGGCGCTTAAATGCTGCCCTTCTGGATGGGGTTGACAGGGAGCGACCCTGGCTTGCGGTGGCCAATCCGCTTCTTGACCTTCTGCGCCTGCTCGGGGTCGGGCTTGAGCGAGAAGACGGACCGGGAGCTCTTGAGGTACTTGTTGCGGCCATTCTCTTCGCGGATCAGGCTCTCGAGCACCACGTGCGGGGCGACCTGCCGGCGAGACGAGCGCCGCGAGTTCTTGAGGCGGTTCAGGTACCGCCGCGTGCTCGGCTGCTTCTTCTGCAGGCGCGTGGACGTGTCGTCGTCCGCGCCAAACTCGCTGCCGGCGCTGCTGAGCGAGCTGTGCTGGCGCGTCAGCTGGGCCTTGGCGAGGCGGTTGGTCGTCGCCGTCGCCGTCGCCGCCTTGGAATCGACGCCTTGCTGCCACGCCTTGCCGCATGACTCGTGGAACATCTTGCCCGACGTGACGAGCACCATGGACGTGTGCAGGTTCCACTTCTCGCCATTGGCCGACCCGCCCGAGTGGCCCATGCCGAACGGCGGCTTGGACAGCGCCACGTTACAGTAGCTGCACATGTTGGACGGCGGCGCGTAGGCGCGCGACCGTGCGCGCTTGAGTGTTGTGATCTGATCGAACAGGTCCGTGCTGATGAGTCCGTTGGCTGTCTGGTAAATGTTCTGCTCGTAATTGTACGTGTCGAGCATGCCGAAGATGGTGGGCCGGAAGTCGCCGAACTCGCCCTTGCCGTGCTCGTTCGTGATCTTGAACAGGATCGACTTGAGCGACACGGACGAGGCCATGCGCTCAAGGATGAAGCGGATCATTTCGTTCAGCGCCACCTGGAACGCCGTCTGCGCACCGCCGCCGCCCGTGCGCGTCGTAATGCGCGCCGTCGTGGTCTTGGCCGTCACCGAGCGCTTGACGGCGTTCTGGATGCGCAGCAGCTTGTCCAGCAGCGTAAACCACAGCTTCTCTGCCTGGTCGTCCCGGTTGCGCAGCGAGTTCCGCTGGCACATTGTCAGCGCCACCTCAACCGACTGCATCGCGTCGCGACCCTCGGGGACGCTCTCGATGATGCTGTCCGTGATCTGGTTCCTAGCGCCACTGGCACTACCCGATGCGCTGCTGCCGCCCCCGCCCAGGAGGTCGCCGCTGCTCGACGTCGACGACGCCATGGACGCGTTGTATCCGCGGAGAGCGGGCTTCAAGATCTTGAGCTTCTGCTCGAGACTCTGCAGGATGAGCGTCAGCGCGCCAGTGACGTCGCCCGTGCGCTCCAGCAGGTACGCCTCGGCGTCCGTGATGCTGAACTCCTTGCACAGCTTCAGGCACGCGTCCACCTTGTAGCTGTCGTGCGACTCCAGGTACGGGAACACGCCCGACGGCTCGTACTCGCACAGCAGTCGGACAAAGCGCTCTTGCACCGCCGGGTCGTCCGCGATGCGCAGCTTGGACCGATCCAGCAGCTCCTTGACAGCGTCCGCCTCTTCGCCGAGGTCCGACTTGTTGGTCGAGCCCGAGAGCAAGTGGCGGAGGTAGTGAAACTCCAGCTTTGCGCCAGGCTTGCCCATGGACAGGAACCGCTGGATCACCTTGTTGTTCAGGTTCGGGAACTGCCCAAGGATGAGCACGACGAATGCGTAGCCGTCCGTGTCCATGAGCGCCCCGGCGTGCGTCAGCACCGCCTCCTCGATCGCCTTGCGGCGCCTCCCGCCCTCGTTCGAGTCGTCTTCGTCGACCACCACCTTGTCCGTTTCTGTGAAGTGCCACGCATGATCGTCAGTGTCCAAAAAAACAGAAGCCTGGTCCCCCAGCACGAGCCACTACACCACTTACCGACGCGGATGTAGCTGAACGCGTTCATGCGGTACTCCTGCTCGTCGTCCTCGAGGAACGCAGCGATCGCGTTCGAGATGTCGCCCTTCTCCTTGTACAGGAGCACGGCTGCGCGGTTCATGCTCTCGCTCGTGACGCTCTCCAGAAGCGCGGCGTGGTCGTACGTCGCCTTGTTCAGATTGAGCAGCAGGCGCACCAGCATCGCCTGGCGACCCGCCTTGTCGAAGCCTTCCTCTTGCGAAGCCGCTGTCAGGGCGCTCTCCGACGCCCCGCTCGACATCAATGACGCGGGGCCGAGCGCCAAGAAGTTCATAAGCTCGTCCATCATCGACGAGCCGCCACTGCTAGTGACCCCAATCGCCTCGGCGCGCGCGTCCGCGTACTCTTGTGGGTCGATCGCTCCGCCGCTCAGCAAGCGCGCCTCGAACATGAAGAAGTGACCGTGCTCGACCGAGCTGAAGCTGCTGCCTGGGCCAAAGATGACCTCGGCGAGCGCCAGCACCATCGACAGTCGACTGGGGCACTTGGCCAGCGTCGCGTTGCGCGCCGAGTCGTACCGACTGGTGGGCCGGCTCGTCGCCGAGTTGGGCTTCTTGTCGCCTTCAAAGTCGATGCTCGGGTCGTCAAACGTGCGCGCCAGAATGTTGAGCAGCTCGCGTGCATCCAGCTCTATGAGTGTCACCAAGCGCGCGAATGCTTGCGTGGTCGCCCCGATCGTCTTCTCGAAGAGGTGGTGACAAATCGACGCGCGAACCTTGCCGAGTTTCTGCGGCGAGATAGGCTCGTGCTTGGGAAACGAGCGGCCGCTGAGCGAATAGGAAATGTACAGCAACAACTTGTAGCCGTAGAACCGCCGGCGCCGCTGCTCGCTGAGCACGTCGTCGCTCGAGGACGAAGAGCTCGCATTCATCGTCAACGACCGCGAACTCGGCGCTCGTGCAGTGCCGCCAAACGCCGACGCCAAGCTGCTTACTCGACTGCCCGACGCGGGGCGCGCTGCCGGCGCAGCTTCTGGCTTGAGTTTCTGCTTCTTCGGGGTCGTGCACGCTTCCAAGAGCACATCGATTGGCGTCGTGTAGTCCTCGAGACCTTCGTTGTAGATGTACACGAGTGCCGAGTACAGCTCGTGGTCGTGGCACAGCTTGAGGATGGTGTCCATGTCGAGCTCGGCGACGTTCAAGTGCAGCAGGCACTGCTCGACCTGGGGGAGCTTGCCGTTGGCGCTGAAGTGCTTGACGAACTCCTGCATGACTTCGGGTGACAGACTGCGCAGCTTCTCCGATAGAATGTACGGCTCCAACAGCTCCACGAACACACTCATCTTGCCCGCCTCCTTGAACCGCGTAAAGATTTCACCGAACAGCAGGTCCGTGCGCCCGATGATGGAGCAATATTCGATGCAGACGCCCGCCAGCATCTGGTAATGGCTCTTGGCAAGGTCAAGCTTCAGACCCGTCTTGCCGAATGCAGCTGGCGCGCTTCCGTTCGCCGACGGAGCTGACGGGGCGTTGGCGATCGCTAGTCGGACGTACTCCATCAGCAAGTCGGCCACCCGCTCGGCGACACTGATAGGCACAAAGTTCTTGGTCACTTGGCCACTTCGCGCCTTCTGGAGCGTCTCCTCCAG
The DNA here is from genome assembly GCA_023338055.1 of Phytopythium mirpurense. NCBI lineage: Eukaryota > Oomycota > Peronosporomycetes > Pythiales > Pythiaceae > Phytopythium > Phytopythium mirpurense. The sequence continues at coordinate 24,137 of JAADXZ010000142.1, forward strand.
CTTCTTGGCAATGTCGATCGGGTACGGCTCTTCTCCGCATACCCACCTCACTTCCTCGGCGCTCTCCTCGTGTCGGAAGACGTCTTCTTTCTCGCCGGTGCGCTGGTTTGTCTGGCACATGTGCATGATATCGACGAGGCACTGGTCGTTGTTCTTGTCTCGGAAAAACACAGGAGGGAACCGGTCGCGCACCGCGCGATCCGCTGCAGCGATCTTCAGGCCTTCATAGTGGTCGAGGGCGAGCGCGAGCGCTTCAAGCCACTCGCCTTCGTCCACCAGCGAGTCGATGCGCTGCGTCCACGGCTGCACTCGAGCTGTCTGTAGCTCCTTCAACCCGAGCAAGTAGAGAATGTTGTCGCAGCCACGGAAGCTGTTGGAGAAGCCCCGCGCGTTCTTGCCACGGTACGACGCGAACACCAGCTCGAGGGAAGAAATGTCGACGATCTCGAGCTCCTGCCGCGACATCACGTCGTACACGCAGATCTCGTCGAGCGAGTTCAGGTACACGACCGTCTGGTCCCCGAGCCATTGCGTGGCCATTGTGTCGCTCGCGCATTCAATCTGGTCGTGCTCCTCGAACGTCGGCCAGCCATGGCGAGCGTGCGTATGCGTTTGGCCGCCGGGGAACACGACCTCGAGGAACTGAACATGGCGGCCCCAGCCGCGAGCAACCATCGGCACGAGAGATCGCGTGCTTCCAGGGATGGAAATCCACGAAAAGGCCAGCGACGGAAGCACTGGGTCTTCAAGCGCGACGTCGTCGGGACGGGTCCACCGGTACAGCACCTTGACCTCCGGCTCGATCGCGATCACGAACGTGACTTTCTCACTGCTGAGCGCGGCGAGGCAATACTGGTCCGTGATGTGGGAGATCTTGGCGTTGCCGGCGGATTGTGGGAGCACCGAGAGGGACAAGATCTTGCCCACCGAGCCGTCGTAGAGGGGGTCAACGTCGACGACGTAGACCATGCCCATCATCTTGGAAAAGTTGATCTTGTTGACCACTCCGCTGTAGGCGCGAATGAACACACAACCGCAGAGTGCAGAGTTAATGGCTACAGAAACCGGCGGTGGTGCACATGTCGACGAGACGATCGGACTTACTTGGAGTCGACCGACATGAGCACGGGCTTCTGGTCTTTCAGGAAGCGCAGGCCGACGACAGGGTTCTCGTGCGCGTCCGACACAGCCTTGAGCGACGTGCCCTTGATCATATCCCAGAGCACAATCCGCCCGCTCTGGTAGCCGCAGACGAGGTAGTCGCTGCCGGGCGACACGTCGATCGCCGTGATTGGTCCATCGCTGTCTGCGTCCGTCGTGTTCCCGAGCACTTGTCGGATCTACCGCAAGCAGCCCAGTGGGAAAAAAGGTTAGAGCCTACACCCCTTAATACCCGACCGTCGGTGCCAGTGCCGTATTAGCAAGCACGAACGTTTTGGAAGTGGTCGAAGATGATGACGAGGCCCTTGGACGTTCCGATGGCGATAAACTTGGAGTGGATCGCGACGACGGTCGGCGACCCGGGCCCGTACTCCTTGAACTCAATGTTCTTGCGCAGCTGGCGGCTGATCGCCTCCATGGGCTGCACCTTGACCACGCCCGTCGTCTTGCCTGCCGCCTTCTTGTCGCCCGCGTCCTTGCCGCTGCCCGCCGCGCCGGCCTTCTTCTTGCTCTTGGCCGCGGGCGCACGCTTGCTCAGGCTCTTGCTGCGCGCGTGGGCGCGCAGCCGGCGCTTCACCTGCAGCGGCGACACAAGCTCGACGCCCACGCAACTCAGCAGCTGCTTCTCGCGCGCCTCGGCGATCTCCAGCGCGCTGCGGAAGTGCGCGGACGCCCCGACGGCCGCCGGCGCCACCGACGACGTCGCGTCCGAGATGCTCTTGGCGCGCTCCAGCACGCTCGCCGGCCCCGCTTTGGCCGCTCCGGCCGTCGCGCCGGCCGCCGGCACCACGTCCATGCCCGGCAGCGGCGCCAGGGACAGCGTGAAGGTCGCGGGCGAGAAGAAGAGGTCGTCGTCGTCCGAGGCCGACGAGGCGGTCGCCGACGGAGACGCCGGGCCGTCCGCGGACGCCCCCGCCCCAGCCGCCGCCTTGGCCGCTAGCTCCTCCTCTCGCAGGATCTCCTCCAGTGTGATGGCCGACAGGTCCAGGTCCCCGAGGTCCTCATCGTCGCTGTCGAGCAGCAGCTTGTCCACTGCGCTCATGGTCGCCGCGCCCTCTCTGTAGTGACGTCGAGCGCGCGAAGGTACAGTAGCAGGTGCGAACGCTCCACGAGGAAGGGGCTTGGTGACTTAAAGCGGCCACTCCCCCCTCCCTTCCTTGACTTGACGAAGGTGTCGGGCAGTCTTTTCCCCCTCAAGAATGGAAGTGCACGCGTTCTCTGTTCTTGTAAAGAGAGATGTGTAGGGAAGACGAGTGCTCGTATAGAGAAGGGTACGGTGGTAACAAAAGTAGCGGATCGGCATGAAAGTGGGCATGGAACTGATCCCAACTCGTCCGATTCGGCGCTATCGTGCCAAGAACCAACCACTTCAATGCCATCATCGTACTCCCTGGAATGCACTCGCTCATCGCTCAATGCTCGCTCAATGCTCGCTCAGCGGCGCCGCCGCTTGCGTGCGTCGTACTTGGAGTCAAACTTGCGCCGGAGGTTGTGCGGCAGGTTCTCGGCCGGCTCCCACGTCTGCTCGTCGTAGCCGACCCACTTGACGAGGTACTCGTGGGTCTTGAGCCGCGTCTCCGGGTCGCGCTTCGAGCGGCGGTCGCGGATCTCCTCGACGGCGTACTCGTCCTCGCGCACGGGCTGGCCCTCGAACTCGTCCACCAGGTCCTTGGACACGTTCGCGGCGGGCTCCCACGACGTCTCCTCGTAGCCCACCCACTTGATCAGGTACTCGGGCTCGCCCCCGACCTGGCCCGGCCGCTTGTCAAGGATCGACTCAACTTCGTACACGTCCGGGTCGCCCTCGTCGAACATCTCGTTCGGCTCCTCGTCCTCGTCCGACGACAGCACCGTCTCCAGCGGCGGCAGGTTGCTCTTGACCTTCCGCTTCTTCTTCCCGCCGCGAGACGACGAGCTCTTCTCGCGCTGCTCCGACTCCTTCGTCTCCTCTTCCTCGCTCGACTCGCTCTCGGACGACGACGACGAGGTCGACGAGGTCGACGAGCTGCTCGACGCCATCGAAACGTTGTCGTCGCTCACGACAAACTCGCCCTCGTCGTCGCTGTCGCTGCGGCGCTTGCGCGCGCGCGCCTTCTGCTTGCCCTTGGCCTTGCCCTTGGTCTTCCCATTGCGGCCGCTGCTGCCAGTCGAGCTCGCGTCCTTCTTGGCCTTGGTCCTTGGCTTCTTGGTCTTCTCGGGCGCGCCCCGCTCCTTGGCCTTCTTCTTCTTCTTCTTCTTCGTGCCGTTCGCGTCCGAAGACGCGGCGCCGCCCCGCGCCGCCTCCTGCTCGCGCTCGATCCGCTGGCGCTCCCTGCGCTCCTGCTTCAGCGTCTCCCGCAGCGAGTCAAAGCTGATCTCGGCCGTCAGCGCCTGGTCCTCGCCCGGCACGTACGAGCGCATCCAGTCGCGCAGGATAAAGTGCTTGCGCGACTCGAACACCAGCCGGTCCAGCATCGGCACGCCGCGCATCGCCGCCAACGACAGCTGGTCCTTGCCCGTGTTGTACAGCCCCATCGACTCGGGCAGCTCCGTGCAGAGCGTCACGAGCGCGCGGTCGATCAGCACCGACGACTCGGCCAGCGACGACATGGCGGTTGGATCGTTTAGACCGCTCCTGTTGGGGACCAGCGCGCCGACGAGCGCGCCTCGTGACTACGACCACTACCGCGCGTCGTTCCTCTTGATTCTCTCCTCAATTCCGCGCCTATGCGCCCGTATTCCGGCCGCCAGACGCCGCCGCGCGCTCCCCTTCCCTTCGCCGTTACCTGGTGGCGCTTGCTTCGCGCTATTGGATTGCTGCGGCAGCAACGAGATACATCGTACCGTACTTTCTCGAATACGAGCCTCTTCTTTTCGCAACTGGGTGATTGGGTCAAACATTGGCGCGAACGGCTCCGACAACCACCATACTACTGGTATACTTCGCCCGCCATGGACGCGCGCTGGAGCCTGCGGCGGCTCGAGGCGGCCGTGGAGGCCTTCTCGACGCAGCTGCAGTGCCCCATCTGCCTCTGCGCGTACGACAACCCGGCCTCGCTACCCTGCAACCACTGCTTCTGCGAGGAGTGCATCCACCGCGCGCTCGAGCTCAAGCAGATGTGCCCCATCTGCAAGCTGCCGGCGCGCAAGCGCGCCCTGCGCTACGACCAGATGATCCGCCAGCTCATCGCAGCCACCGAGGCGCTCTGCGCGCCCGCGCCTGCCGCCGAGCCGCCCGCAGCGCCGGCCCTGCCGCCGAGTGGCGAGCAAGAGCGCCGTGCGGCCGATGGACCGCTCGAGGCGGCCGCGAGCTCCTGCGACGCGGCCGATGACGCCGCGCCGGAGCGGAGGGCGCGCCAGGGCGGCTTTTGCGCCGCCAGCCTCGTGATTGACGAGCTCGTCGCGGACTCGGAGGCGGTGGAGGCGGGCGCCGCGTCTCCTCCCGCTGCCGCAGTCGCGCGCGCCTCTCCCAACGCCACGCAGCCCGACGGCGACAAGGCCGCGAGTGCAACGGACGGGGAAGCGGCCGAGCACGAGGCGCCGCCGCTGAACGGGCCGTTCGCGACGGGCGACCTGGTGGAGGTGACGGACCGCACGTGGAGGGGCGTGAACAAGCCCGGCGGCACGGCGCGCATCACGCACGTGAACGACGGTAAGGCGAGCGTGTGGCCGCCCTCGGAGGCTGCGGTAGTGAGCTAGACCTGACGTGTTGCACGGCCGCTTGTGCTCTGCTCTGCGCTGCGCAGACGGCACGTACGGCGTCAAGTTCGTCATCGGCACGCGCAGGGAGCACCGCGTGCACGACTTCTTCCTCCACCGGCCGCCCGAGGAGCTGGTGGCGGACGTGACGCCCAGTCGCGCCGCCAAGAAGCGCCAGCGACGCAGTGTGGCCGACTCGCCGCTCGCCAACGGCCGCGCCAGCGCGCCCTCCTCGGACCAGAAGAAGAAGCGCGCGAAGCGGGCCGTGGCGCTGGCGACGCCGTCGCCTGTGCGCTCGACCCCCGACAGGCCCAAGCGCTCGGACCTCGTGCTCCTGTGCTCTGGCTTTGAAGGCCCCGAGACGGACAAGATCACCCAGTGGGCGCGGCAGATAGGAGCCGACGTGGTGCTGCAGTGGTCCAGCTCGGTGACGCATCTGATCGCCAAGTGCGTCTGCGCCGACGGGGCGGACGTTGCGGCGCCCGCCACGCCGCCTCGTGCCTGGAGGGCGCTCTCTCCGACCGGCAAGCGCAAGCTGTTCGCCGACAGCCAGCCGCCGCTTGACGCTGCGCAGTCGCCGCCGCCGCTGCGCGATCGCTGGGTCAAGACGCGGTCGCTCAAGTACCTGAAAGCGATCGCCGCGGGCCGCTGGGTCGTCAGCGAGCACTGGCTAGAAGGTTCGCGTCTAACCCGGTCGTTCGTCTGTCGTCCTGCAGCGGAGGGGTGGTGGCGAAACTGACCCTTTGACCCTACGCGTCCCGCGTCCTCTCTAGCCTGCGTTGAGATGGGCGACCGCGTGTACGAGGCGCCGTACGAGGCGGACGGACACTACAAAGGCCGGCGGGTCCACGACGCGGTGCGACGGGCGCGGCTTGCTCGGGAAGCCAACCTGGGCGCCGCGTCGCCCGGTGTACGTCGAGTCCTGCTCGAAGGCGTCGTGTCGCTCGGACATCACTCACCACCTCTGTACTGCTCGCAGACGGACCAGTCGTCGGTCGGCACGCAGCTCTTCTCGCGCTTCTGCTTCCACCTCGTGGGCGAGTTCCTGCCGCCCATGCCCTTGGCCGCCGAGGTCGAGTCGCTCCTGCGCATCGGCGGAGGCCGCATCCTGCCGTTCCTGGACGGCATCCCGCGCGAGATGCGCAAGGGCGAGAACCGCGCGCGGCAGCTGGTCGTCGTCTGCGACAAGATCAACCCGCACACGATGAGCAAGGAGGTCAAGCGGCTGTCGGCGCTGCGGCCGCTGCGGGACCCGGCACCTGAGGCGGTCGTAAACTACCACTGGGTCATCAACAGCATCAGCGACGCCAAGCTGCGCGAGTTCCCGTGACGGGGCGGCGGGTATTTATCAACGGCGACGAGCGACAGCCATGTCCGGAGCGCGATATAGAGAGTGGTGGCGTGGGATCAAAAAGTGCGGTGGCGCGCGGGAAGTTCCGCGCGCGTGTGTGGGTTTGGCTTGTTCTCTAGAGTTGAGTTGCTGCCGGTGGGGTCGGGGCCGAGCACGGCGCTGGCTGCTTGCGAAAGCACTGGCGGCGGCGACCGGAGCGTCAGTCCGTCGATCGTGCAGCCAGCCCAGTGAAGGAGCGAAGGAACAGGAGCCAGCCAGCAGCGAACTCACCACGACGAGCGGCTTGCCGTGGAGCACCACGCCGTGCGCCTTGTCGAGCGCGCGCTCCGCCATCTCTTCACTCTGGAACGCGACAAAGGCCTGGAACTTCATGCGGCCCTCCGTGAAGTGGCGGATGCTCAGCTCACTGTACAAAAGTGCGGCATGCCACAGCGTTAGAGGTCTTCACTACGGCAGTGGAAGGGCAGTCCATCGCTGGCAACACAGTCACACGCACTCGGGGGAGGCGCTGGGCGGCAAGGTCGCCGCGAAGAGGAGCCGGAGCGAGTCGAGCTGCACCGACTTGGCCAGGTTCTTGACGTACAGCGTGCTCGACCGCTCGCCTCGCGCGTAGTTCTGCATGGCTTTTTCAGCTGACAAGGCCGCGCAGTCGAGCCGCCTCGCCTCCAGCGACTCGGCGGTCCATATCGGCTGATCCGCGTCAAGTCGGGCCGGTTCGGGCCCGTTGGGGGCTCGAGCGCCCTCCTCTAGGGACGCATTGGGGCCCGGGTCGAAGCTCTGGGGTGGCAGCAGCGTCAACCAACCGCACAGCGCCATGTCTGGAGCGTCAGTCGGCATCCCAGTCCGGCGCGAGGCGGATGCGCGCGCTCTCCTACCACTACGAGTGGGTGGCCCTCCAGTACGACGCCGTGCAGGCGGTCGATCGCCGCGGCCGCCATCGCTTCGGTCGGGTACGATACGGTGGCGGATCGGTCCCGAGCTGACGCGACGACCGTGATACTCCTACAACCGCAGCAGCAGCCCCGAGTGAGTGCACGGTCGGTAGTAGCGGAGGTGGAGACGGAGGACTGCCTGCTTGGAAGCCTTCATACATCGGATCGAGCTCGGGCGGGAGGACGAACGCGAACACCGAGCGCAGGTCCTCCTCGTCGACCGCGTCGGCCACGTTCCGCACCCGAATCGAGGACGACGGCGCTCCACGCGAGTACTTGTCCATGGCTGGGTCGGTCGCCATGTCTAGGAGAACAACGAGTCGTAGCTAAGACCCACCCCGCTCGCATCCGTGTTGTCGGCGCAAAAGCAACACGTGTGTACCTGCCGATGGCCGCCGCCGCCGCCGGACCTCCGCCTCGGAGATCACTCCGGGCCGAGGCGCCGCGTGCTCGCTGGAGCGGTCGTCCGCCACCTGGAACGCCCTCGAGAGCTGCGAGCTGTCCCCGACCGCTCGAGGCGCTGTGCCCAGCCGCCGCCGCCGCGTCCAGCGCTGGCTCTGCTCTAGCGCGCGCTGCTGGGAGGCCGCGGCGACTTTGGCGTCGTCACCGCGCGGCCGCTTCCGCGTGGGAGGACTCGCGGACGCTGCCAGCGGCCTGGAAATGGTCAAGCCGGTCGCTCCGTCCTCGTTCGTCGCCTCCTCTCCGTCCTCCTCCTCCTCCTCTACAAACTGCGAGGGCGACGGCGCCTCCGCCGGCCGCGCGCGCTTCGTGTCGGCCCGGTCGGCGCTGAACACGCCCGGGATGGCGTCGTCCTCGAATGGCAGTGGCAGGTTCATCTTGTTCATCAGGTGCAGCACCTGCGTGTAGAGCTTTGGCAGCGCGAGCAGCGCTGGCGCGGCCGTCAGTCGGGCGCACGAGACACACGAGCGCGTCAGTCCCGTCAGCCGCACAGTACAGCGATTGTACGATGCCCCGCGTGTCGCTCGCTTTCGCTACGGCGGCCCACCATTCGCCATGTTCCGCACGATGGTCTCGGTCGCGCGCGGGTACTTGTACTCGAGGAGCGGCGACGGCGCAAAGTGCAGCCTGCTCGCACCCGCAGACGCGTCCACACCGTCAGCTGCAGCCACCGACTGGTTACCCACCACGCGAGGGTTACAGTTCCACGAGCGCGCCGCGCGTACCCCAGGTGCGGCGCCAGCGGCTCCGGCGCGTACGCCGCACTAGCAGCCCCCGGCGCCGGCGGTAGAGGCGGAGGCGGAGGCGGAGGTAGCGGCGGCGGGTCGCCCTTGGGCAGCGGCGGCTGGAAGCCAGCGCTCTGGCTCTGCGTCGCGGCCGCTCGCCCCGGCTCCGGCGCGTCCTCCGCGACGACCTCGAGCACGCTTCCCGCCAGCTCGAGTCCCTGGAGCCGCTGCAGCGCGCGCTGCTGCGCCTCCTTCGACGCGAAGCGAGCGACCGCGCTCTGCGTCTGCTCCCTGCCGCGCGCTCCCGGCTCGCGGCCGCTCGACACGCCGTCCTGCGTCCACAAGCGAGCCACGGCGAACGTCAGCGACCGTTCCCGTCAGGGTCAGCGGGTCGGCAAGCGACGGCAGCGCTCACGGGCCGGCGCTGCGGCAGCACGGAGGCCGCGCCGTAATGCGAGAGCAGCGCGCGCACGGCGTCGGGCGACAGGACGCCCGGCAGGCGCCGCACGCGCAACACGAACGCGCCGCCGGCGGGCGATCGCGGCGGCATGCTCACTGGTTAAGGCGAGCGTACGGTTCTGTGGATTGAGGTACTTCTTGTAGTAGTGGGTACTGTATTTTGTTGCGGTAAAACAGTACAAACGATGAAACTGGAATGTGCAGGCGCATGGGCTCTCTCTTTGTGCACCCTCGACACAGCAACAGCCACCGAGTGCGGCGGCTTCCTCCTCCATCGTTGTTTCTTCTACCGGAGGGTTCCCGTCGCCTGGATAGGGAGGGCCCGTGCTACGCGCCTCCGCTCTGGATGAGCTCCTGCAGGCCCTGCAGCAGCTCCTTCTGGTCCGCAAGCGACAACTGCGCCGCGAGGTTGAGGACCATACCGAGCGACGGCGACTGCGAGCTGCGCAAGACACGACCGCCAATGTAGAGAGCCAGTGAGCAAACGGCAGTCAATCGGTGGATGGGACGCCCAGCAGGGAGTCGGACGTACCGGATGAACGTGTTGTAGTAGACCGTAGTGAACAGCGCCGTGATAAACTGGCAGTCCATGCGGTCCATGACGCCGCCGTGGCCCGGAATGACCGAGTCAAAGTCCTTGAGGTTGTACGTCCGCTTGATCGCCGACGCGTAGAAGCCGCCGAACGGCGACACGAAGGACGCAAAGACCGAGAACCAGAGCGAGTGGAGCTGAAAACAGAGACAAGCAAGCGGCAGTCAGACTACGCAGCTCTGGGCATCCGAAACGGACCATACCCCAATGCCACACGCACCTGGATGGGCGCGAGCACGACCTGGCTGGCGCCAATGTACCGCGCAAGCAGCGCCGGCACATTGTACGGCTGCGGAAGGAACACGTCACGAGGCGTGCATTCGAGCGGGTCGGGGATGAGCTTAACCTGGAGTATCAAAGAGCCGACAGTCCAGTTGGTGAGGCGTCGATGCTCGCTCGGCACGCAGCAAATAAATGAATGTGGCGTCAACACATCAACTCCATGCAGGCTGTACCTCGAAGCTATCGAGCGAGCAGACCATCCAGGGGAACTGTACTCCACGCAAGCCACACGTCACAGTCAGCGATCCTATTGCGAGGGTGGATAGCGATGAGTATGCCGCACCTTGGAGAGCCAGGCGCTGACAAAGAAGCCGAAGGCCATGGTGCAGATGAAAGCGCCAATGAACCCCTCCCACGTCTTGTTGGGCGACAGCCGCAGGAACGGCGTCTTGATGAACTTGCGGCCGAAGAGCTTGCCGCAGAAGAACGCGAAGCAGTCGTTGCAGATGACCAGCGACACGGGGAACACGAACCAGAAGAGCCCTGCCAGGACATCAACCGTACAGCCGAATAGCAGCCGAGATGCGCAATTGCCCAGTTAGCGCCTGCCATGCATGCATGCTTAGAGTACGTAGCCTCGGCATCGACGGTGATGTATTCGCACCGGTGAAGATGTTGGTGAGGATGTACTTCATCTGGAACACGATCATCCCCAGCGTGACGATCGTCCACGTGTATTGCCCTGCGCACCCAGTCACCAACGTACAGTACTGTGAGCAACGTACCAAGTGGCTACATTGCAAATCGACTAAGCGACGTACCCATCTGGTATTTGTAGTAGCCTGTACAGTCCCAATGCACAATAACACCATGCACCGACGTGGTTAATGCGATACAGTACTGCAACGGTCGTTGAGTGTTGCGGCCAGCAATAACAGCAGACGGACGATGTGCGTACCTCTCTTGAGACTGAGCACGGACACGACGAAGAGCATGGCGTACATGGAGAAGGACACCCACGTGTGGTAGCGCAGGTAGTAGGCGACGACGGGCGGCACGAAGCGGATCTTGCGGTTCTCGAGGAACGCGCCGAACGAGTCGCCGTAGCTGAAGAAGAGCGCCACGCTAAACCAGAGCCACTGTCTCGCCACGTCCCCAGCAGCAGCAGCCAGCCAGCCAGCCAGCCATCGTTAGCATCCGCCGCAATGGCCCGCCGCAATGGCCCGCCGCAATGGCCCAAGGCGCTTCTCCACGTGGCAAACACATTCACCCCCACACACCCACACAGACGCACCTGCACGGAGCGGAACCAGGGGATGTTCTTCTCGGCGGCGGCGCGGTAGCGCACGTTGACGAGCTCGCGGAAGAGCAGCGTCTGCAGCACGACGACGAGCCCCCAGGCGTACATGTGGCCGCCGTAGAGGATGAACACGAAGCCGGCGATCATGAGCGCGCCCATGACGACGCGCGTCACGAACTTGGTCAGCGCCGACTGCGGCTTGGCCGCCTGCGCCGCCGCCCTAGGAGACGCGGGCGCGGCGTCGCCGCCCTTGTCCTTGCTCTGGCGGCGCTCGGAGCCGTCCTCCGACTGCGAGCGGCGCTTGCGCATCGTCGACATGGTGGTCAGCAGGAAGCGCGGCTGGTCTCCGACTGGCGCGCGGGTCGGTCGGGAGTCTCGAGGGGAGGGAGGCGTTCTCTCTCGCTCTCGCTCTCTCTCTCTCTCTCTCTGAAGCAAGGAGGAAGGAGGAAGGAGGAAGGAGGAGGAGACCGACGGACGCACTTTCTCGACGTGGAGCAGACGCGGGAAGGGCGCGCGTTCTTTCACACGTCGACTGTGTGAAAACCAAACCAAGCGGCCCTAAAGTTGCAACGCTGACGGTGCGGCGTGGATTTGATTGTGCCATGAATCTCCTTGAAGTAGGCAGTTTCCTCAATTAGATATGACATTTAATGTGACAAACACTATTTAGATGGATGGAATCAGGCCGCGATCTTGAAGAGCGGCCCACCACCCCACAAACGACCAGACCGAGCGCGAATCGGCCGGAATGGGGCGGCTGGCGGCGCTTCTCGTGGCGCTGGCGGCGCTGGCGGCGTGCTGCGTCTCGGGTGATGTGGACTCGCTCAAGGCGCGCGCGGTGCACGACCCGGTGGCGGCGATGCGCGGGCTGATCGCGCGGAGACTAGGCGACAAGTACAACGCTCAGGTTCGTTGGGTGGGCGGGGGGAAGCTGGCTTCCGTGTCTCGCTCGACTCTTTGACCGCCCGTGCGTCGCGTGCACGGGTCACAGATCGATCTGCGTGTGCTTGAGGATGAGGGCGACGACCTGGACGTGTTTGAGGTGGGCGCGGCCGGCGGCCGGCTCGAGATCGCAGGCAGCACGGCGACGGCCATGGCGTACGGCCTGCAATGGTGCGTACACTAAAGCCAAGCGCGCTTGGCGCGGCTCCGTCCCTGGCTAGTATAATTGGTATAACGTGCCGCCGCGCGTCCGACTGCGCAGGTACATGAAGCGCGTGCTGCACACGCAGACCGACTGGGACCGCCACGCGCTGCGGCTGCCGGAGAGCCTGCCGCGCCCCGCCGAGGCTCTCCGGCAGAAGCGCAGCGCCAAGTACTCGTACTACCAGAACGTGTGCACCGTCAGTTACTCGTCGTGGGCCTGGAGCTGGCCGCAGTGGGAGGCGCACATTGACTGGATGGCGCTCAACGGTGCGTTCGCTACTGTTCCGGCGCGGCCGCTACTGCCGCCCAAGGAGAGCCTAACGCGAGGTCCACGCGCGCGTGCGCAGGCATCAACATGCCGCTGGCGTTCACGGGCCAGGAGAAGGCGTGGCAGAACACCTTCATGAAGCGCTACAACGTCTCGCAGCACGGCATGGACAGGTTCTTCGCGGGCGCCGCCTTCCTCGCGTGGGGCCGCATGGGCAACCTGCGCGGCAGCTGGGTCAAGGGTCCGCTGCCGCAGGCCTTCATCGACGCCCAGTACGTGCTCCAGCGCCGCATCCTGGTGCGCATGACGGAGCTCGGCATGGTCCCGGCGCTGCCGGCGTTCGCGGGGCATGTGCCCGAGGAGCTGACGGCCAGGTATCCGCAGGCCAAGTTCACGCGCTCGCCCAACTGGGGAAGCTTCTCGGACGACTTCTGCTGCGTCTACATGCTCGAGGCGACGGACCCGCTATACCTCGAGATCGGGCGCGCCTTCATCGAGGAGCAGCAGGCGCTGTACCGGGACGTGACGCCGTCGTCGCTCTACCAGTGCGACACGTACAACGAGATGGACCCCGAGTTCACGGACCCCGAGCGGCTGCGCGCCGCGTCGACCGCCGTGATCCAGAGCATGACGGCGGCCGACCCGAACGCCGTGTGGCTCATGCAGGGCTGGCTGTTCGTGGACGCGCCGCAGTACTGGACCAAGCCGCGCGTGAGAGCGTACCTGGACGGCGTGCCCGACAGCCAGATGCTCATCCTCGACTTGTACAGCGAGGTGCGGCCGGTCTGGCAGCAGATGGACAACTTCTTCGGCAAGCAGTGGATCTACTGCGTGCTGCACAACTTTGGCGGCAGCACAGGCATGCGAGGGGACCTCCCGACGCTGGCGACGGCGCCGGCGGCCGCGCGCGTGGCGAGCAACGGCTCCATGGCCGGCGTCGGACTCACCATGGAGGGCATCTTCCAGAACTACGTCGTGTACGACTTGTCGCTGCAGATGGCGTGGGAGCACGCGCCGATCGACCCCGTGCGCTGGATCGAGCAGTACGCGACCCAGCGATACAACCTGCGCGTCACGCCGGGCCACGAGCCGCCCGCCGCCCACCGCGCGTGGGGGCACCTGCTGCGCTCCGTGTACAACCGGACGCTGGCGTACGGCGGCGTAACCAAGAACATCGCGCTGCTCATCCCGCACTGGCACCTCGACCGCGACGGCTTCATGCCGACGGTCGTCACGTACGACCGCGCTGACCTGGTTGCCGCCTGGCGGAGCCTGCTGCGCGCGGGGGACGACGGACTCGCGCAACAAGACGCGTTCCGGCACGACCTGGTCGACGTCACGCGCCAGTTCCTCAGCGACGAGCTGCTCGCCGAGTACCAGCGGCTGCGCGGCATGTTCTCCGCCAAGCGCGCTCCCGCGGACAGTGTGTGTGCGTCGACGCGGCGCATGCTCCAGCTGCTGGTGCACCTAGACGAGATCCTCGCCACGAGCGAGGACTTCTTGCTCGGCCGATGGATTGCCGACGCGCGCGCCATGGGAGCCTCCTCCTCCTCCTCCTCCTCCTTCTCCGAGCCAGCCGCGTACCTTGAGGACTACTTCGAGTACGAGGCGCGCAACCAGGTCACGCGGTGGGGCGACAACAACTCCGAGGCCATCCACGACTACGCCGGCAAGGAGTGGTCGGGGCTCGTCTCGGGCTACTACGAGCCGCGCTGGCGCATTTGGCTCACCGAGGTCTGCCAGGCGTACGCTCAGAAGCGCGAGGTCAACGAGCGCGTCGTCAACAAGGCGCGCGTGTCCTTCGAACTCAAGTGGCAGCTCAGCCACGAGCGCTACCCGACCGAGCCGCGCGGCGACACGCTCGCCGTCTCCAAGCGCTTGTTCGCCGAGTATGCGTGGGAGACATGGACGAGCCCAGAGATCACGTACGTCGAGTGAACTGGCGGGTCGGTCATTGACTGAGGGCTAGAACGTGAGCTTGTGAGTTGATGCCAGCGCGTACGCTTGGCACAAGCACACATGGGGCTAAACAACCGGATTAGTCGAGCAGCTTACCTCACGCCAGCTCTCCAAAAGCCCTCACCGATCAACCTTTCGTGATGGTGTTTGCACTCCATGACGCGTGTGACGGACCCTTACTCGACGGCCATCACCTCCTCCACCGAGTCGACACGGACGGGCTTGTCATCACTCACTCCGTCCACAAGACGACCGAACCGATCGTTGACGCGATAGGCGTCCACCTCGGGGGTGCCCGCAGTCTCGACCACGTCGCTCTTGCCGAAACACACACGGAAGGTGCGCACTTCCATCGGCTGCAGCACGACCGACGTGCCAAACACCGGGATGGATGGCCCACTGACGTCGTCCTGCTCTGCATCGTCCTCGCTCGTCTTCCACTGCAACCCGGTCGAGCGCTCGGGCGACGCGGAAAGCTCCGTCACGCCAGTCAGCGACAGCTCCCTCACAGACGTCACGCCGCCATCCTTGATCGCAAACAGTTTCGCAAAGTCGACAGACACGGGCTTGGACAGCTCGGCGTGCTCCTCGACGGAGAACAGGTGCGTCAG
>JAADXZ010000143.1:0-38919 GCA_023338055.1 Phytopythium mirpurense
ATTGTTTAATGGATGCACAACTCGGGCTGGGTGGACGTGTCATTCCTCCTCGTGGTTCTGAAACGTAAGTTTTTATTGTTGACGTCTGAAATGGAAGAGCGATTAATGTCAGTACACAGGTACTACCTGTCACATTACATGGATATATGCAATATCAAAGGAAATTGTTGCTGGGTGGTGTCGAATTGGCGGTGCAGGACTGTACTTCGAAGTAGCTCTCATATCTAATATTCAGTTGTCGATTCACTAATTTCACGACTGATTACTATTGCATGCCAGGTCGAACCCAAGGCTCGCCAGCTCATCGCTTAATCACGAAACAGAGTAGAGCACTTGCAAGGCGAGGCGGTGTAACTCTACTCTGGCCTGACTTGTTGGCTCGCAGCTCTGATGATGATGCTACTCACTTACTGGTGTTCACTGCTATTGTGAAGAGGCCACAAACTCCCGCACTGGGACCTCGTCCGTCCGTCTCGAATAGCGGGTCGGTACCCGATGGTTGTCTATAATTCCCCACCGACACACGAGTCGGAGTCGTGTGTCGGCAGCCTTTCCAACCACGATTGCATCGTCAGCAACTTGCGCTAGCTGGCACCTCGCCGGAACGCTGCCAGCCGCCTCCACCCGGTCTTGCACGCGAGGCCGCTACGTAGTAGCTCCAGGATATTGCGAGCGGCGTTCACGTCGCGGATCCAGAGTTGAGCCTTGCAACGACTGTTGTGACAGCACAAGACGTGCCGGCTAAACGTCAGAACGACCTTTTTGTCCGCCAACCGAGGGTCCCCGAACTTCCGCATCTCCTGAATCTCCTTCTTCTCATTTTTCTTTGGCCGCGCTTTAAGTCGCACGTTGACCTCGCCCTCCTTCTGATGCATCTTAACAAATAGTCGAGCCGGGCGGAGCCGCTTGTGGCAGTCGGAGCAGACTTTGCTTGTGCGATACTCGTCCATCGGAAGGACGCTCGCACGCTTCTTTAGCGCGCGGGCAAAGCCCTTGACGGGTCCCGACCCATGGCCTTTGATCCCATCGCGTCGAGACCAGTCGCCGTACGCCATGCACACGTCTATGCTGGCCGTAGGAACGATTTCGCTTTGCCAAGGCGTCCAGCGCCTTCGACTTCCAGCGAGTGCGCGAGAACCGCCAGTGCAGGAACGCATTATCCGCGCTGAACGCGAGAAGGAAGGCCAGATGACGCCAGACGAACTCCAGGCGCTGCATGTACACTTCGTATCGAGTCGTTTTAAACGACGGCATCGCGCCGACAATCGACCGGTACCAAGGCTCCCTCTTTTGGAGGGTTTGGTACCAGAACTGAAAGTCGTTCATTCTCGCGAGGTGGCGGTACTCGCGCGTCGTGATCGTCGTGATTCGCTGCCCACGCGCTGAGCGCCGGTTGCGCCGTCGACGCTGACGTTCGCGACGCACTTTCTCGTGCTTGCGTCGACGGCGCTTGCGCGAGAGGTGGCCGATCGCCACGGCTGTCACCAGCGACCGCATGCCCGGGTCGATCCCGACCTGCACCTTGGGGGCGTAGTCGGGTCCGAGTTTGTGCAGCTCGGACGCGAACGCGTCCTCCGACGTGCCCTCAGAAGCCATCTACTTGTTGTCCATGCTGCTGCTTCTGCTGCTGCTTGGAGTCGCCACTGGTTTTGCTGCGCGGGCAGACATCCTCCGGCGCATGCGCAGCGCTGACTGCGTCTTGGCCACGGAGACGCGCTCAGGACGAGTGAGCAGGACCGAGGCACTGTACCCGTCTGTCTTGACCTAGTCCGCAAACAGCAGCGCACTCGTCTCAAACTGACTCACGCCAAAGACCCTGCGCAAGATCTCGTGTCGATGTTGCTGGAATGTACGCTGGGTGAACATGCGCCGGAACAGGGCGATCCCCGTTTCGTTTGTAGGTACTTTTAGGTACGAGTGTGCATTTTTAGGTAGGGATTTCAGGCCAGTACCAGTTGTAGGTATGTAGGGCACACGTCGGGTCCTCCCGACGTGGTGTCGTGTTGGCATTTGCTGATTGGCTGATTATGGGGACGCAGCCCCATTATCAGCCTATCAGGTTGAAGCATTTGCATTTTTAGGGCCAGTTTAGCCCAGGGCCTCCGCCCTGGGTAGAAATCCACTCAAAGTTGAAAACACCCACAAACACACAGGTCTCAGGGGCTGAGACCTTCCCACGCTTCCTCACAAGCACCATGTACGACGGTAACGGCGCTCTTGGCCCGTTACATGAGCTGCGAATCAGACGTCCTCAAGCGTGTGGCCACGATATTGAGCTCGATTTCCAGGAATCGCTTCACCTCTTGGTGGTCACGAATGCGATTGAGGAGGCCGTAGAGCGTGCTGGGGTTGATAGTCAAGTAGTTTGCCTGGAACGACGTCGCCACCGGCAACAATGAGTTCAGCCTTGTGCCTCTCGTCCGTGGGTGCCTGGCCACAACCTCCTCCTTCCACCGCTGCATGTCGTACAGCTTGGCCAAAAAGTGCGTGTTGTGCGTGCAGATCTGGAAGGCCCATGGAACCATTCCGAGCCTGGCGCGGAGGTCGAGCGCGACAGGATCATTGGTGGGCTCCAACTCTGTCCATACCTATTTACCACTGCGTTACCGTGTTCATCCGTGTCCCGCTCCTCACGCACGCGGTAGCAGCTGTCGACCAGGCGCTTTGTGTCCTTCTTCTTCAACTGCGCCTCGCCCTGCTTTGCGCACCGGAAGCGGACGTACTGGGCTAGTCGACGCCGGAAGGTGAGCGCAATCATGTTCTGGGCGTTGATGCGCATCTCCTGCGACATCTCGTTCATCTTGTAGCTCATGTACTTGGCTTCCACGGGGGCGTATGTAGTGATCTGCTCCCGCCCATGTCAGTACGCCAGGCATGACTGATTAAAGACTGGGTATTTAGGCTGCGCGCTTGAATCACGATCTCGCGCCTCTCTGCTTCCCAGGGTGGCCGCACAACAACGGTAGAAGAATCGCTGGGTCAATTCCGGCAAGGGCTCACAGTCCTGGAGGCACCGCAGCACGTGGATGTTCGCGAGGTGCCATGCTTCCACTTGAACCTGCTTCATCACGGTGCGCATCCGCTTGATCTCTTTCTGCAGGGGCGCCAGCCGGCACACTCCCGGAAGCCTGCAGGCGACCGAAGAGTAGACGCTCTTGGTGGAGGGAGCTACCGACGCAGAAATAGCCTCCCTCTCCAGCCCGGGGTCGTCTTCGACCAGCGGCCGCAGGCGCTTCGGCGCCATGAGTTCTCGAAGGGAAGATTTTGCTTTTGGCGGCAGCCATCGCCACCAAGAGCGCATACTCAGCATTCAATACTAAATGCACGTGCTGTATTGGATGAAAATCGTATTTTGCAGGATTTTAGCCAATGCTGCCATTCAAGGCTTGAAGTGGGCTATGGCGGGTTGCGCCTGCTGCATGCGTGCAATGAAGTCCGCGAGGAGCGAAAGTGATCTTGACACATGGCGCAGTCTGGTACGTAGAGTGTGTGGCCCCATGTGGCGAGGCCATGCGCGCCACCAATGTCGAACGACAGTGCAAACCACACTTAACTTTGACGACCACCCTTAACTTTTGATCATGTGTCGTGTTATACAATGATGAGTCACTCTGGCAATGACGTCAATCGGAAGGTGTTGGAGCAATCTCTACCGCTGTGGTTGGTTATAAGCCCTTCGGCTTTCGTGTTCATGCTGAGAGTGACGAGTTCTACCACCAATCGAGCTAAAGTGTCGTTGTGTTTCCTGTTTATACGGCACGTTATCACTGTCATTGGTGTCAGCAATCCTAGTGGATGTGATCATACTCCCGCAGTGATTTCAGATGTCGAATCGCTTCGGGACGAACGCGTGACCAGAGAGCAGAGCCTTCTACTTACTTGAAGTACATCCTCAAGGGGTGGATCTTCGTGTGGATCGTCCTCAAAATTGGTATGAAGTTAAACCGCAAATGAGCATTCCTGTTTACGCTCAACAGCAGATGAAGCGACTTGGAGGCGCACGCCTCGCGATTCCTTCAACTTGCACCGTTCCGGCTCGACAATCGGCTGGTGCTAATCAAAGTGTTCCACTCCTTTCAGTGAATACAGTAAAATTACTTCGAAGTAGCAAGCAGAAGGCACCAGAGCCCGTTGTCGATCGACCAAAAAGACAATGACACGCCGAGATCCATCGGAAACTATCCTCGGATGCCTCTCAGCTCAATTTCCAGGCCTTTTCATGCCTCAATCACTTAAAACAATCGCTGAAAGACATGAGAAACCAACACACTTCATTAAGCGAGTTGTCCAACTCGGTCGACTTCACCGTGAAGTACGAAATCGACCGAGACCCTGCGCTAGGATCGTACGACACGCAAATGTACAACGAGTTAGGTAGGAGCCGACTCTCATCATCGACCTACTTGACTGAAACTAAAAAGTATACTTCGCACTGTCGATGCGTCATTAAGGCTCGCGTCGACATTGTGCGGTGGATATGGCTCGATCTCGTATCCCGTTCTTCCCAACGCTTGCGCCATTGGACGCCATAACGCAGTTGAAACTACGCCACTTCTTCGCCTCCGTTACTGTGCGGTGGCTGGGTGGAGGCGTCATGATACACATCACTATCAAGTTCGCCATTCTCGGCCTCAGTCTCATGCTGTTGCTGCTTCCACGCCCGCTTCCACTTGAAATGCTCAAATCCAATACCTTGTCGGGTTTTGAGATTGGTTTTGACACTTGCGCGAGCAACGACGCGGGTCTTGGACGATCCCGTGACTGTGAGATACAGTATGTTGGAACGTTTGTCGGAATCGCAATCGCAAATGACATTCTCAAGCACGGCCTACAGGGCAATGCGCACTCTCAACAGCTACAAACCCGTCCGCCCTCGCGTTCGTCATGCATGGCGATCAAGACCTCTTTTTGATCGGCGACTGGGGTCGTGTGGACATAAAGGCGGGGCTTTGGCAGAACTAACCGTTTTGGTACCTCCGCGTGGAAGTGCTTAAACTACTTTTTGGATCAAATGGTTCTGTGTCGATAAGTGGTGTGGAAGGACAATCCGTTGGGAACGGTGGCCTGGGCGGTGGAGAAACGCGAGGATCCAGTGTTGAATGGCGTATACGCTCCAGACCTGAGCCATTTCAGCTGCTGGCAGGTCTCGGCTTGCTTGTCGCGGTGTTGGCTGGTCCATTTGTCCCCGATAGCTATAATGATTGATGCACAGTGCTGACTATTGGGTAGTCGCGATCGGCACAACTGATTTAGTTGGTCGGAGTGCACTCTGAACTTCGTAGCGCATGATTGACTCGCTCGACACGGAGTAGAGCGAATGCTTGCGTTAGTGAACGGCTGTGTCAGCAGGTACTTCATTTCGAAGTATAATGGTATGTAAGTTGATGCTACTGATGGTGCCGCCGCCGTCAGTGCAGAGGAGAGCCACTCGAAGCCTAGTGGTCGCTAATGCCACCAATCGCCGATCCTCCGTAACCTCCGCGACTGGTTCAGCTGTCTATTTGGTGCAGTGATCGTCTTGAGTTCGCCGGCATCATATTGAGCATTGACACCACCACAACTGACACTGGTCGCGTGCTGGCATGCATCAAGCTGCCCTTCGATTCGATATAACAACGCGGGGAGATCGAAGCCAACAAACACTGGCGTTGTGAGTCGACAAGCGAGAACAGTGGGTAACGGCTGAAGAAGACGGCCAGCGTCTTGTTGACAGCGTTGAGATAATAGGACCAGTAAGAGGTGGCTATTCTCAATACCTCTTCTTTTCGGCTTTGGGTTTGAGGTGTACTCCCTCCCGTCGTCAGTTTACCCTGGCGGCAACTAAACTCCCGCCGTTCCAGCCACTCCCTGCACGACACTAGCAACCAAAATCCGCTCATTCCTCCGCCTTCTCGCTTCTATCCAGCCGCCCATCTGACCGAACCCATCGCTGCGACGTGTCCCGAGTGGCGCCTGTTCCATTGGCCCGGGTGGCGGACCGCCGGGGTGCTCGACCGCACCCGGGAACTGGCGCGCCAAATCCTCGGCCGTGGGCTGGTATAGACTGCAACTGGTGCGTGTGTCCACGGACATGACGGCCAGGGTGTCCGCTGTCGCCTCGCCGCATCGATAATGACGCGTCCATGCGGTGTCTGACCCAAGCGCGACGTCGCTAGTCCTGCAGCTTGGGCAATTTGATCAGCGAGGACGACGGCTGCTGGGTGTGTCTGCTTCCGACCAACTGGCGCACGGTTGGAGCAGCTACGAAGCCCACACTGCGCAACTGCTATCGCTAGTGGGATCGCCGCAACCTCTTCCCGCGCTCGTTTCCAACTCTAGGCGACGGTGACTATGGGTTAACTCAAAGAGTGGCCGTCCTGATCCCTGAGGCGAAAATAGACGCGCGCGTCTCCTTCACTGCCTCCTCCCCGCCCTGGTGTCCCGTGGCGTGGCGCTTGTTCGCACCGGCAGCGCGATGGCGACGCCTCTGACCGCGCCGCTGCGCTCTGAGCCCGCCTTCGGGCCGACGCCGGCGCTGCTAGACTGTAGCACGAGGCGCCGGCGCTTCCGCCTTGAGCTTGTCCGCGTCCTGTACAGCAGGGTGTCGTGCTTCCCCATCGCTTGCCTCACGTGTTCCCACTTCAGCGGCCTGGTCTCGAACTCCATCCACAAGGTCATCTACTCGTCCCTCGGCCGCGACCCCGAGCTCGGGCCGTTCGAGACGCGCACGACCAACGACGCGCCGTTCGCGGACCGCGTGCTCGCGTGCGTGCAGCGTGGCGACGGGTACGCGCCCGTGCAGCTCCGTCAGCTGCTCGAGTCGAGCGACGGCGTCCACGTGGAAGCGACGGCGGCTTCGGTCGCTGGCTACCGCATGATCCCCCGCGCCGGCGCGACGCTCGACCCGAGCGCGGCCGCGCCAGTGTGCGAGGTCTCTTTGCGCACCACGGCTGGCATCGTGGACGCCTGTCGGGCGCTCGGGTTCGACGTCGTCACGGACGGGCTTCGCGTCGTCCACGGCGTCGACAGCGACGTTACGCGGCTGGTCCACAACGCACTGCCCATGCCCATCATGCAGACGTGGGACAGCGCGCCGGTGGCACGGTACGCGCTCCCGGGCGCCGACGGCAGCGCCTGCGTCCTGCACCTGTCGGGCAAGTACAGCAGCAGCAGCAGCAACCGCTCGCTGGCGCTGGCTCGCGGCGTGGACCGGTCCGTTGTCGAGCGCGTGCCGCCCGCGTGGCTGCGGCGGCCAGGCGGCCAGTGGCGCAACGGCTGGTACCACAACCCGCTCGGGCCAAGTGGTACGCCTTCGTCTCGACGTCGACCCGTCCGTGGCGCTCGCTCCCGCAGTCTCGGTACTTGGACGCGCAGGCTCGGCGCGAGCTCGACTGCTCCAGCCGCCACGAGCCGTGCAGGGACCAGGGTGAGCTCTTCCGTTGGGGCCCGCACTTCTCCATCCTCGCGGCCAGGGCCGACATGCAGCAGCACCGACATCGGGATCTACAACGGCACGCAGTTCGGCGTCTTCTGGTCCCAAGGCACCGCGCTGACGACCGTCCGCAGCGAGTTCGACTGGCCGACGGCGCTCTCCAACACGACCGCCGTGCTCCTTGCCTTCCGCTGGGTCGTCTCGCTCCTCGCGCTGCGTCGGTGGCGGCGGGATGGCAGCAGCGCGATCGAGACGGCCGGCATCGGCGTGCTGGCCAACTCGGCCAGCTTCGCCTGCGTCCCCCTGCTGCTGCTCCCGCGGCTCAAGATGACGCTCACCGTCTTCTTCTCCGTCGGCTGCCTCTTCCAAGGGCACCAAGCAGCCTTCGCCGAGACCTGGTTCGTCACGTACTCGGCCATCATCGAGGTCATGCTCGCCTACTACAGCCTGCTCAACTCGGCCGCCAAGGTGCTGCGGCGGCGCGTCAGCGATGAGCTCTTCGCGCTCTCCGCCCTCGCGCTGACGCTGCTTCGCGTCAAGCGCGAGTGACTCGCGCAGACGTCGTGGATGGGCGTCGCCGACGGGTTCATGCCCACGCTCGTGTCCTCGGACGAGATGACGCGCTTGACGCTGTGGCGGCTCGTCTCGTCCGGCATCGCGCTGCGTCTGAACGGGGGCGTCGCCAGGCTCTTCTACCTCAAGCTCGCCCTCCTCGGCGCGAGCCTCGTCCCGCTGGTCCTCGCGCGGCCGCTGCCGGTACAGCGGGGCGCGCGGCTGTCCGGCGTCGAGAAGGCGCTCGCCGTCCGCGCCTGCAACGTCGCCGGCCTCGGGCGCTCCGCCGTGTACGAGCACGTGTCGATCTCGAGCGCCGGCGGTCCGGTCGACAGCTTTGGTGGGGCCAAGCCGCAGCGCGTCCAGCCTGTCCAGGACCTCGCACTGAACGCGTACGAGGTCGTGCGGCTCGGGTACGTCGTGCTCGGAGGCCAGTACTTGGTCTCCATGGACGACTGGGACCGCGTGTCCATGCTGTCGGTCGTCCGGCGCCTGTTCCACTTGTGGAACCACCGCGTGGTCGTCTGGGAACTCCGGCCGTCCGACGAGTCGCCAGCCGTCATGGTAGCGGCCGAGGGCCTGGCGCTCATGCGGGTCGACGCGCCCGAGCTGCAGCGCGTCAGCACGTGGAAGCTCTCGTCCTGTTCCCTCCGCTGCCGACTGGAAGGGCTTGACTGGACTGGACGCTGGGCATGCCGGAAGGACCCGAGGCCTCTCTCTCTCTCTATTCATATCTATGATACTTCCTTCCCTCCTGTCCTCCTGCATTTCCAAAGACGGGAGGCATGCTCCCCTCCTAGCTATTGTTGCGCTGCAGAGCCGCGAGCTCTTCCTGCAACCCAAGCACGTACTTGGCCACCTCGTCGGGCGAGTTGCACGAGTTGAGAATGAGCTCGCGCATGGCCAGGCGCGCAGAGTTGACCTTGGCGTCCGAAGCCGACGACGTAAACAGCGAGTGGCGCACCGAGGGGGCGGCTGGCGCCTCCTTGGGGGGCATGGACGCGTTGGACGCGAAGGGGCCAGCCATCGGGATGGAGGCTGTCGGCGCAAACTCCGTGTGGCGGCGCTTCTTGTTGCGCGGCGACGTCGACGTCGCCTGGCTGTTGTACGACGACACGGCCGCCATGGGCGGAGACACGGGGCGGCGCACCGGAACAGCATGCTCGTCGGCCTGGTACTGAGGCGACTGGGGGAGCTGCTGCTGCTGCTGCTGCTGCTGCTGCTCCGGCTCAGCCGCAAGGCTGGCGCGAAGGCCCACACGCTTGCTTCCCCCCGCGCGAATGTGGACGAGCACATAGTCGCCCATCTCGCCATTGCCCACCCCGTCGGCGAGCATGACCGCGTGCATGCGGAAGACCTTCTTCTTGGCCGCCACGTCGGTCGCGCGGCTGTAACACGTGGCCGTGATGTAGCGCACAATCGGCTGCTTCTTGGGCAGTCCCGTGACGAAGCTCATCTTGCGCCACTCGAACTCCTTGCTCGGCTCCTTCTTGCCCTTGCCGGCCGCCTTCTTGCCGCCCTCGGGCCCCTCCGCCTGCTTCTTGACCTTGCGCGGGAAGCCGAACGATCCCTTCCCCAGCAGCCGCGCGCACTTTAGAAAGTACATGCACGACACGGGCTGGCTGTAGATGAACTCGGGGTGCAGCGGCACGCCGCGCGGGTCCACGCCCAGGTCGTACACGGGCACCTCGCCGGCGCTCTGTTTGCCGGACAGGATCTCATGGTACTGCGCGGCCGACGGCCACGGCGTCTTGTCCTCGTCGTCCTCGTCCGCCTCCTCGGCGGCCGCCGGGGCCGGCTCCGCACTGTGCAGCGCGGGCGCCAGCACGTACTCGTCCGCGCGCTGGCGCAGCGGAGACAGCCGCGGCTCCTCGCGCTTCTGCGACGCCAGCAGGTCCGAGAGCGCGGGCAGCAGCATCGACGCGGACGCCGGGCGCGGCAGCCTCGAGAACGTCGCGGCCGGGGCCGGCGCCGTGCACTCGCTGCGCGGGGACAGCGGGCGCTTGCGCCGGATGAGCTGGAACTCGGCGGGGATCTCCATCGCGACCAGGCCTTTCTCGATACAAACTCCAAGACAAACGCGCACCGTGTGGCCGACGTCGGTCCACTTGGGGCTCTGTGCGCGAGTCGGTGAATGCGGCCGAGCGGTGGGCCGAAAAAAGCGGAAAGGAGTGATGGTCGCTGCTGCTTCTCGCTCCTAACAAACGAACAAGTCTGCGGGGAGCAACACGGAGGCGACAAGCATACAAAACTCAAGATTGCAACATTCATCTCAGCACGTCAGAGACTTTCGTGTTTCACGTGCCCCCTCGCAGACTAGGGATTAACTGGCAGATGACCGAAAAACAAATGTTTCAGTGAATCCCGGAACATCTGCGGGAGCTCTCGTCGTGGCTGGTGCAGCTGAATCCCACCTAGTAAATCCCGGTATATACAGTACGCGGGACCACCCCGGGACGAGACATATTTTGCCAAAACTTGCGTGTTCAAGGTCAAGAATCCTGTATTAATAGAAATTGTAACGAATTTGATATATAACAGTTTGTATTAATAAATATAATTTTACACAAGAAATCGAGTTTGATTTATATATAAAACTAAAATAGCACGAATCATTCCTCTGACAAATATAAATTATGACACCGCTGCATATTTACGCAGATTTTTGTACGCGCTGTCCCCTCTATCGTCAAGATACAGTTTGCCGTTCGGGGTGATTCCAGGGCAATACAGTTTCGCACTTGGCGACTGTATACGGTGTGAATCCATGAGACGGGAGAACCAGCAGCTTGCGTGAGCGAGCTCCTCCGTGTCGCTCTCTGGCCGCGTGACTCCACGTGCTGAATGCGACGTCAATCACTCGCCCATGTGCATTCGCGCACATGCGTCCGTCGACGTACTCATCTCTGCCCATGAATGCCCAACCCAAGCGCGAGCAGCCATCCTATCGCTGTGGCGCCCAAAATGGCTCGATTATACAATACCAGTCCAGTAGTACAGTAGCCGACGGATCTGTAGGCTCGTGCACCCCACGCTGACTCAACCAACGGTCAGCCGAGCGGCTGGATGGTGAGCTGCCAGGGTCGCATGGCGTCCCACTCGGGCTCGTCGAGCCTCCGCATGGCCAGCGCGTCGCTCTCGGGGCCCGCGCCGGCGTCCTTGCCCTGGCGCAGCGCGGCCACGTCCAGCACGATCACGCGGTAGTTGACATGGCGGCGCGTCCAGCGCGTCAACGAGAGCGCCGCGGCGGACGCCCACTGCGCCAGCGGGACCAAGCGCCGCGCCCCGAGCTGCACGTAGCCGAGCCGCAGGAGCTCGTAGCCGCGGACGGCGGCCGCGTCCGGCGCGAAGGCCGTCGGGCCGTCCAGATACGCGCGGGCCGTCGACCCGAGGCCGGCGCAGGCGCTCGCGCGGAAGCACAGCGCACGCTCGACCGCGCAGACCCGGGCCGGCGCCGTCGCGCTGCCGCTCGCACCGGTCTGCGCGCCCGCCCGGCGCGAGGAGAAGAGCAGCGGCGCCGCGTTGAGCGCCAGCACGGCCAGCTTGATGCAGAACATGGACCTGACGTTGCCGTTGATGCGCAGCGCGACGTCCGTGGACGCAAAGTCGGCCAGGCGCAGGCGCTCGAACGCCTGCGACGTGACGAGCGCCGTGATGCGGCCGTCGAAGCCCTCGAACCAGCCCGACTGCGCCAGCTTGAGGCGCACGAAGTGCATGCCGCAAAAGAAGAGCAGCGTCGGGCCGAAGCCCGCGTCCGACACGCGGCGCTGCGCCCCCATGGCCGCCACGTTGAGCAGGCTGAAGAAGAGCAGCACGAACTCGGCGATCGCCGGGTACATTAAGAACCACGCCTCGGTGAACACCATCTGCGAGCCCTCAAAGGTGCAGCCGAGCGAGAAGAAGGCCATGAGCGTCGTCTTGAGCCGCGGCAGCAACGCCAGCGGCAGCAGCAGGAACGTCTGCGAGTACGCGAGGCACCCGATGCCCGCGTTCTCCCACGGGTTCGTGCGCGCCAAGAAGCTCTTTTGGAGCGTGACCATGACGAGCATCCACCGGAAGAGCAGCAGGACCACCGACGTGTTGGACACGAGCGTCTCCATGTCGTACGTCATCGCCAAGCGCTGCGTCCGCAAAGACGAGTAGAGGAAGAGGCCGAACCGGGAGCCGTTGGCGATAGCGACCGACTTCATGCCCGTATGGGTCTCGGAGAGAGAGTACTGGCGGCCCCAGCGAACCACGCCAGCCGAGCGCGTATGGTACAAGGGCTCCATGCCGAGGTACGCGCCCGAGTCCATGTCGAACGTGTGCTGACCGACGAGCAGCGGCGGCTCGCGCTCGTCCGTGATGACGTCCGAGTACCACCGCGAGCCGCTCGAGTCCTCGTACCAGCCGTTGCGCCACACGCCGCCCCGGTCGCCGAGCCACTCGGCCGTCCGCTGCTCCCTGGTCGCCCGGTCCGCCGCCGTGATGGTCGCGTACGCCGCCGTGTCGTCGTAGTACCGCCCGTGAGCGCGGAACATGCAGGCGCTCCCGTCCGCGCCTGGGATCGCGAACCGGCTGACCACCGAGTTGTCCCAGAACGGCAGGATGAGCACCGGCAGCGCGGCCTGCACGTGGTACGTCGTGGCTCCATCCGCACCGTCGACGATGCGCAAGCCGTCGCGCACCACGCTGTACCCGAGCCGAGAGCAGGCGCCTGCCAGGGCGTTGAGCGTCCCCGACAGTTCGTCGCACATGTTGGCCATGCGACTGAACGTCGCCGGGTCCAAACTGATGGTCGCGCGCTTGACGACACGGTAGCCAGTGATGGACGTCCCGTTCGAGTCGACCACGGTCGTCGAGGCCGCTTCCAGTGCGTCGTTGACGGTCACGGGGTTGTAGTGCCGCCCTTGGAGCAAGCACACGATCGACCGGTCGCTGTACGGCTCGTCGTTCTGCCCGGGGATGGCGTACGCCCCGAGCAGCGGGCTCTGGCCATAGACGATCTTGTCGACGGTGGAAGTCGAGTTCCAGAAGACGACGAGCAGCTGCGACAGCACGAGGAAGAGCAAGAGCAGCCACAGCAGCCAGTTGTACAGGCCGACGACGGCTTGGGCGAGCGTCGGACGCGCTGCAATAGGGCGCGGTCGGACCGGCGGACGGTGAGCGCTGGCGACAGCGACTGCCCGCGAGGACCACCCCATGGACTGCGGCGTTCGTGGCGCGTCTCGCGGATGGTGGGCTTGCGTGGAGAGCTTGGGAATCGCCAATCGTCCCGGGCACAGATAAGGCCGCAACAGCTATAAATACACCCGACAGCACGATGCACGATGTGGGCGTGCTGCAGGGGTACTTGGCCGTCTTGATCGCGCAGACGCACCGTAAAACTTGGTCTCCGAGCACTTAATGGTCGACACCAACGACGGCGTAGAGCGGTTCGGGGCGTGGCGTTGTGTTGTTGGTACACCTTCAGTCGCACCAGTGTCTTGTCTTCACGACGCGCACTAGTTGCCGTGGATTTCGAAACCGCAGATGCGGCGAATCGTTTCCGCTTGGTGGCGAGCGTGCTCCGCTTTGTCTGAAAGCCCCAGGTGCGCTGCCGCGACCGCGATCTGGCCGTGCAGACTCTCCACCGTCGGGTGCACCTCGGGCAGTGCGCACTTGTGCGTCCACAGCTCCATCAACGCCTCCGCGGAGGCCATCACCCGGGCCCAGTCCCGTCTAGCTTGTGCGTGCTTGAGGTCCAACATGAAGAACGCGAACGTGGCGTCGTCGTGCTGCTCAAAGTACCCGCGGTGGGCGTCGAACGCTCGGTCCAGGTCGGCTTGTGGTAGCTGCGGCGCCTGGTTCATCTCCATCAGTCGCATGGCGACCGCCTCGTCGGCTTGATCGCCCGTCAGCGCGTCCGTGCTGTCGCGCTGGCCGTCTTCAAAGCACCGAAGACACTCGCACCGGAAGCCAAACCCGTCGAACAAGAGGCGCTGGCGCTGCGCCAGCGACTGCATGACGTCGATGTACGCGTACTCGACGACGTGACCCTCTGGTATGTTGCTGATCGCGTGGAACGAGAGCGTCCGCGTCTGAGGGTCGAAGCTCGGCACGACGTTCGGCAGACACGAGTGGTTGAGCGCCATGGCCGCTTCCGGGAAGACCCCGACGCCGCACACCGAGTAGCTCTCCACGCACATCGGGTGCGCGTTGCACTGCACTCGGCGCAGCGTATCTACGATGCGCTCTATGGAGCGCACGGGCGTCTCGGTCGAGATGATGCGCACCGCTTCCTTGGCGGTCGCGCTCTCGGCGGTCCAGCCCCGGTTGTTGGTTACGAGCCGCGCCAGCACCTCCGAGTGGCCCAGCAGCGCCTCCATGCTCAGTACGGCGAGCGCCAGTCGCACCGCTTCGTAGTCGGGGCCGTCGACAGCGTTTACTCTTCCCCCTTGGGCCTGGGACTGCCTCGAGGCGAGCGCCTTCAACGCGCGGCACTGGAAGTCGTGCAGCGGACGGTCGGACGAGAGGCACGCGCGCGAGCAGTAGCGCGCGAACAGGCAGTCTGCGCACTGGAACGCCTTCTTCTTGAGCGGTACGAAGCACCAGTGGCAGCGCTCGCGCGCCTGGCGCACGACGACGGCGAACGCCGTGGCTCGGAGCGCGCAGTCGCCAGGCCGTAGCGTCCGCGCGGCCGTGACGAAGCGTCCACAGCGCCCGCGGCTTTCCCAGAGCGCGACGTTCGGGTTCGCAGGCGGCCCGTTGGCTCGTTCGCTGCTACATACCGTCGTCCCGAGCGCGGCGTCCGCGTCGGCTATGAGCTGCGCAGGCACGAGGACAGCGGTCGGGACCCAGAGCGAGTGGAGCTCGCGCTTGGAGGACCGACACGGCCACGCGATGCAGCTGAGCCCCGCCTCAGCGCGACTGGCGGTTACACGGGCGCTCATTATCCAGGCGGACGAGCGGTGGGGCGCCGCAGAGCTGCAGCATTGCGGCAGGAGCGCTGCGAGCGCAGGCGTCACGAGCGTCGCCATGAGCTTACCTACCTGCGAACGACAGCCTCAACCATATGGTGCCGGTACCAGTAGACCAATCGCCTTCTGTAAAATCAGTAAAATCAACTTGTGGTATGCACCGGTACGATACCGGTAGTAATGTCGCGTGAAGCCGTGGCCCGAGCCACAACGCGCCGTCCGACCAGATGGCGGTCGCCACCAGCAGCAGCCCTGATTGCGAGCGGCGCTCGCTTGCCCCACACAATATGATTCGTGTGACAGGACGGCATGCGGAAGAGAAGAGAGCTCCAGCGCCATGTGGCCGCTGAACAAGGCGCTCTCGCTGGCTCCAAAGACGCTCGACGGGCGCAGAACTCGCCAGAAGCACGGCATATGCGCCACCCACCCCTCACATTCACACCCGGGAAGGACACCAAGGCGCCGAGGGCGGTCCGATATCCTATACTATTGGCCGACAGCATCGCATAGGTATGGCGACGCCATCGCGAGCCGTGGACGCGCCGACGCTCGAGCTGCGCGCGGGCTTGGGCGGCGCGTGGCTGCTCCAGCCGGACGGCTCCTCCACCACCATCGACAGCGCAATGTCCCCTTATGGTAGGTGCAGCTCGCTTCTCCGTTGTATAGGCGGGGCGGAGCTACGGACGAAGGGGGTATGGACTGACCGCTCGTGCTGCTGCGGTCGCTGAAGGGCGCTCGGGGGTTCTGGATGCGCAGGAGATGGGGATCCAGGCGCTCGAAGGCGACGCGACCGCGCAGATCGCCAGGCTGTGAGTCCGTACTGCCGCCGGTGCAGTCGAGAACTGTGGATGGCCGTGCTCACTGGGACGTCACGTGGACGACGACTTTGCAGGAACCTGACGCGGAACGCGCTGGAAGCGTTCGCCAACGTGACGCTGCCCTCGTCGCTGACCGATCTGTACGCTTGTTGTGGACGCCACAGCGCTCGGAAGCCGGTCTTGACCGCGGATCGATCCTCTGACCATGGTCCTCGCCGTTATACTGGAACAGGGACCTGTCGGACAACCGCATCGAGCGCTTTGAGCTGGTGAGCCTACCGCCCTCGCTGCGAAGACTGTAAGCTGCTGCTATCGTCTTTTATAGCTTGATCGCGACTCTGGCTGCCCGACTCACTCCATTGCTGCCGTGCGGTGCCCAGCGACTTGTCAGGGAACCCGCTGCGCCACGTCGAGATCCGAGCCAGCGACGTTGGCGTGTGGGCGGGCCTTGAGCTGTCGCCGCGCATCCAGTTGCAGCAGACGCAGTGCCTCGACGCCCACGCGTCCGTCCAGCGCATTGAGCGGCACTCGGTGTGCGTCGTCTCGGACGCGCGCTTCGATGAAAAGCGGCTGCGTCGACTAGCAGTCGCATGGACGCTTTCTGGGCCAACAGCGGCCGCAAATGCGACCGTCTCGTCGTCAAGCTCCAGGGTTCGGTCGCACGCCGGCGTGTCCATGATCGTGGGCGGCTCCATGCTGGCTGTCATCGTCGTCTTCGCGCTTTGGATGTGGTGGCGGCGGCGGCGACGGCACCAACAGCAACAGCACACGGCACTCGACCAGACGTACCGAGGTAGCAGCACAGCGCACAGCGAGTATGTGGACGCGTTGACGCCCGACACGGCCGCCATGATCGCGCATTCGAGCGGGTACAGACGCAAGTCGTTCTCGAGCGTGCCGCAGTGCGCCACCTCGCTCGAGCTCTACCGTCGACTAGCCGCCACAGTGTCCTCTGCCAGCAGCGCGACGCCGCCAGCCTCGCCCGCCACCAGCAAAGACGACAGCCTGCTCGACTCGCCGACGCTGGAGACGTTTCGACTGTCCCCGGACGAGATCGAGGAGGGCGAGCTGCTGCATCAAGGGCTGTTCACAATGGTGTTCAAGGCATCAAGACGGATCGACGACGGAGCGCCGAGCACTACAGTCGCCATCCGGAAACTGTCTGTTGAGCTGTCGAATCAAGCTCAGAGCGCCATTGACTTCATGGGCGATATCGCGCTCAGCTCGGTGCTCCAGCACCCCAACCTCGTCTCACTAGTCGGGTTCTACAACTGGCCTCCGGTCGCGACCGACGGCGACACGTCATCGCCCGTTGCGGTCTCCGAGTTCATGGCCCGCGGCGACCTCTGGTCGCTGTTGAAGCAGCACTCGTGCAGCTCGAAAGCGCTCCGGTGGTTGAAGCGGTCGTCGATCCCCAAGTCCAAGGCCGAGATCGCGCTCGACGTCGCGGACGCGCTCGTCTACCTGCACTCGCAGACGCCGTCCGTGCTTGCCCTCGGTCTCAAGGCGCAGAAGGTGCTGCTAGCGGAGGACTACACGCCCAAGCTCTGCTCCCTCAGCGTCAACCGGACTGTCCAGCGCCGGAGCCACCATGGAGCACAATCCGGGGCGTCCGTGGCCTGGCTAGCGCCCGAGATCCTCCGCGGGGAGGCCCCGAGCGCCCTCTCGGACGTGTACTCGTTCGGCGTGCTGCTGACCGAGCTGGACACGTGCTCCGTCCCGTTCGCCGACGCGCTCGACTGCGACGACCCGGGCGTGAGCCAGCAGGACCAACTGGCGATGCTGCTGAGCTCGGGCTGCATCCGGCCGGCGCTCAGCATGCGCTGCCCCGGGCCCGTTCAGCGACTAGCCACCCGCTGCCTGAGCTTCCACCCAAGCGGCCGGCCGCACGCTGTTGGGGTGCAGCGTGCCCTGCGCGCGCTCGTCGGCGGCCGCAGCAGCGCCAGCTCCCCGCGACCGAGCGCCGAGTTGGATGGCGAGGAGTCCGTCTCCATCGTGGACTTGACACGCAGCCAAGGAGCATGGAGTCAGCCGCCGACGCCAGACGCAGTGAGGGCAAAGCGGTGAGCTCTCACGGCTCCGTGGTGGCATCACCAACGCAATTCCTGCACATACCAAGGCAAAAGCGCCTATTGTGAGCTATGCCGTGGTACTTCGCGTCCCCCCGCTGTGAATACACGGTACTGTCGCGGCTTTGGCGGCTTGCTCTTCACGGTCGTCCGTCAGCCCATCGGTCTCACGCCCGACCACGCAAGGCCCCAGCTTGGAGCAACTCTGCCACGGCCTGGTTCGCTACGCGGCCGGCTGCAAACGGCTATTCGAGCTCTGCGAGAGCTGGCAATCAGCCCGTTGGACACGAAGCGCAATCCCTCGGCGCTGGTTCCGAGAGAGCAGATCCCCTCTGCGCCTCTCCATCGTTAGTCGCTCCCATTGCTCAATCTCTAGTCCCCCGCGCACGCTACGCTACACACTCGAGCGCCTCGTGCCGAGACGCAAACCGCAAATGCTCGGTAGCTCGCTGCCGCGCGCTCGCCTCGCCGCCGTGGCGCTGCTGGCCGTGGCCACCGCCGCCTCGGGCTACGACACGGGCTCTGCTCCCGGGTTCGCGGCCGGCACGACCGGCGGCGGCGACGCGGAGCCCGTGTACCCGACGACGGCCGCGGAGCTGTCGGCGCTCCTGAGCGACGCCGAGCCGCGGGTGATCGTGCTGCGGCAGACGTTCGACTTCAGCGGCTCGGAGGGCAGCACGACCGAGACGGGGTGAGAGCCGCAGTTCGCCATCGCGTGCCACGCCAAGAAAAACGGCTTCCAGCCGCAGAAATTCATCCAGCCGAGCTTCAGCACGAGCGACGGTAACGACCTGGAGGTCACGTACGACAAGGCGGCCCGGGCGCCGCTCAAGGTGGCCAGCAACAAGACGCTCGTGGGCGAGGGCACCAAGGGCGTGCTCTACGGCAAGGGCCTGCAGGTCGAGGGCAGCAACGTCATCCTCCGGAACATCCACGTGACGCAGCTCAACCCGCACCTGGTCTGGGGCGGCGACGCCATCTCCGTCTTCGGCCGCGACGGCGTGCCGTCCGACAAGGTCTGGATCGACCACGTCAAGGTGTCGCGCGTCGGGCGGCAGATGCTCGTGCTCGCCTACGCCGGCTCCAACTCGCTGACCGTCAGCAACTGCGACTTTGACGGCACCACCGAGCACTCGGCGTCCTGCGACGGCCACCACTACTGGGGCTTCATCAACGACGCCACCACGCTGCGCGTGACGCTCAGCCGCAACTACATCCACGCCATGTCGGGCCGCGGCCCCAAGGTCGGCGGCACGGACGGCTACGACTCGCTCATGCACGCCGTCAACAACCACTTCGACGACAACACGGGCCACGCCTTCGACGTGGCCACCAGCGGCTACGTGCTGGCCGAGGGCAACTACTTCGAGCACGTCCAGACCCCGCGGCAGGAGGACAAGGACGGCAACCTGCTCGTCCCGGCGGCCGCGGCCGACTGCGCGCCGCTCCTCGGCCGCGACTGCGCGCTCAACGCGGCCACCGACACCGGTGTGTTCGACAGCATCATCGGCGCCAACGTGCAGGCCAAGCTGGCGGCCTTTGTGCCGCAGGTCGGAGGCTGCGAGCCCGCCGCCGCCGCGCAGCTGGCGCTCTCGAGCGCCAATTTTGGCGTCGGCGACCTCGGCTCCACGGCGACCGAAGCGCCAACTGCGACCGACGCTCCGGTCGCAACGACGGACGCTCCGGTTGTTACAACGGACGAGGTCTCGGCGGAGGCGACGGAAGCTCCGACGGAAGCTCCGACGGACGCTCCGGCGGCTTCGACCAGCGCGTGCAAGGCTCGCCAACGCGCTCGCCGCGAGTAGTACAGAAGAGGGCGTCGAGACAGCGGAGGTCTCCTTGAATGCATGTCAGTGAGGATGATGTATCGAATGAGTGGGGCGGGGCCTATGGCCGACGCGCAGTAGAGCGAGCAGTACGTAGCGCCAATGGCAGCGCAGAGCCCGCCGCCCGCTAGCACCTGACGGGCTGCGCGGCGATCGTCCAAGCGGAGACGCCCTCTAGCTGCTCGTCGTCGAGGCGGCACATGCGCGGCTTGCCGTCCACCTCGGCCAGGTTGTGCCGGTCGCGCAGCGGGAAGAGCACGACGCGGTGGTTGTACAGGTAGTAGACGCGGCGCAGCAGGGCCGTCGTCCACATGGTGTCCCACGCGTCGAGCGTCACGAGGAACTTGCCGCCGAGCACCACGTACCCGAGGCGCACGAGCTCGTAGCCGTTGAGCGCCAGCTTGCCGTCCGCCGCCTTGTCCGGCTCCTTGGTCTCACCAACGGGTACGGCGCTCCCTGAGCGCTTCGTCGTCTCGGTCGTCGCCCTCTTGGAGGCAGACGCGCGCGCGGTGGCGGCGCCAAGGCACGGGACGAGCTGGGCGAGCCACGAGCCTGGCGCCGGCGCCGGCCCCGCGCCAGGCTGGTACAGGTACATGGCGGACCGGCCGAGCCCGCCGACGTTGCTGGCGCGGATGGCGAGCGCCTTCTCGACGCCGCGCAGCCCCGTGTCGGGCTGCGCGGCCGGCGGGACGTACTCGGCGGCGAGCAGCGGCAGCAGGTTGAGGGCGAGCAGGGCGAGCTTGGCGGCGAAGAGCGGCGCGACGGCGCCGTTGATCCGCCAGGCCACGTCCGAGGTGACGAAGTCGGCGAGCGAGAGGCGGGCGGCCTCGGCGGACGAGACGAGCGTCGAGACGCGGCCGTCGACGCCGATGGCGCCCGACTCGGCCAGCTGCTGGCGCGCGCGGTGCATGGCGCAGAGCGCGGCGACCGTGGGCGCGAAGAGCGCGTCCGACATGCGGCGGCGCGCGAGCTTGGCCGCGATGTTGAGCAGGCTGTAGTAGATGAAGAGCACCTCGACGACGGCCGGGTAGACGGCGAACCAGCACTCCGAGAGCGCCGCCTGGTCGCCCTCGAACATGCAGCCGACCGTCCAAAAGGCCGAGAGCGTCACGGGCAGCCGCGGCAGCAGCGCGATGGGCAGCACGTTGAAGGCGCGCGAGCTCGACACGCAGCCGAGGCCGCCGTTGAACCACGCGCTCTTGCCGCGCGCGTAGCCCGCGAGCAGCGCGCCCATGGCCACGAGCCAGCGCCCGAGCACGAAGCTCAGGCACACGTTCGAGATGAGCGTCTCCCAGCCGTACGCGCTGCGCACGACCGTGCGGTGCGTGCTAGAGCTCTGGAACAGCCCGAAGTGCGCGTCGTCCAAGGCCGCCACCGACGAGTACGCGAGCTCGCGCGTCTCGATGCGGAACTCGGCGCCCCACGTGCCGCGCACGGGCTCCGAGGCGCACGCGGCGGCGCCCTCCCCGGCGCAGTCGAGCTCCTCGCCGCGCTCCGGGTCGAACACGCGGCGCGCGACGCCCAGCTCCGCGTCGGGCTCCGAGCTGATGACGTCCGAGAAGAAGGCGCCCTGGCCCAGCCCCGGCACGCGCAGCCAGCCGTTCTCCCACTCGGCCGCCGCGGCCGCCGCGCCCAGCCACTCGCGCGTCTTGGCCTCGCGCGCGGCGCGGTCCACGGCCTCCATGACGGCGCGCGGCGCGTCGCGGTCGAGGAACTTGCCGCGCAGCCGGAACACGCACGCGCTGCCGTCCGCGCCGGGCAGGACGAAGCGCGCGAGCGGCGCGTTGTCCCACAAGGGCAGCAGCAGCACGGGCAGCGAGTCCTCCAGCTGCACCAGGCTGCTCGGCGTGTCGTTGGCCACCACGCGCAGCTTGCCGCCCGCGCGCACGCGGTACCCGAGCGCCGTGCACGCGGCCGCGACGGCCTCCTGGGTCGCCGCGAGGAGCGCGCACGCGTCCGAGTAGACGGCGGCGGCGGCCTCGCTCAGCTCGAGCCCCGAGCGGCGCGTCGACACGCGGTAGCCGTCGACGGCCGCGCCCGAGGCGTCCACGACCGTCGTGGCCACGGGCGAGCGCGGGTCCAGCGCGCGGGAGAGCGGCACGGGCCGGTAGAAGCGGCCCTCGAGCACGCAGGCGAGCGCGCGGTCCGTGAAGGCGGCGTCGTTGTCGCCCGCGACCGCGGACGGCCCGAGGCTCGGCCGGCGGCCGTACTCGACGCGCACGCGCGTGTCGACCGAGTCCCAGAAGATGCCGCAGAACTGCGCGACCACGAGGAACGCGATGAACGCCCACGTGCCCCAGTTGATGAGGCCGCCGGCCACCTGGAGCGTCGTGGGCGGCGGCAGCTCGCGCCACGAGCCGCCGGGGGGAGTAATTGGAGGCATGCCGGTCGAAGCCGCTCCCTTCGCGGCTCCCTTCGGGGACGCGGCGCAGTTGTCGACGGGCGGAGGGCGCGTCGCGGACGGCGGCAGCACCTCCTCCGGCACGTCGTCGATCGAGGAGCCGTCGTGGGGGTGGCTCGACGCCTGGACCGCCGAGGTAGAGCGCTCCTTGGCCGCCATACTCGCTTGGACCTTGGACCCCTCGGACTCCCGTCCCGACTTGTCGGATGCAAGGGGGGAGGGAGGGCGACAGCGTCAAGGGCTGAGTGATCCGATCCTCCGCTTGAGGAGCCGCCACGAGAGGGGGAGGAGGCGTTTCGGAAGCCGCTGATAAACATATCGAGGTTATCGAGGGCGTTTCGCCCGCCCGCTCTCCGTCTCTTCGCAGCAGGCCATAGCGATCGACCGGACGGCATCAAAAAGCGCACAGCACATGAACCCAGTACAGTATATCCATCCCCATTCACTTACTCTCGTCTGCGGCTGGCTCCGTCGCGCGCCACGCCTGCGAGGGGCAGAGAGATACACATACACATACGCACGACGCACACGCACTCGCCCGCCTCCCGCTTCACAGTCAG
Source organism: Phytopythium mirpurense (assembly GCA_023338055.1). NCBI lineage: Eukaryota > Oomycota > Peronosporomycetes > Pythiales > Pythiaceae > Phytopythium > Phytopythium mirpurense. The sequence goes on from JAADXZ010000143.1 coordinate 22,576, forward strand.
CTCCGCGCCTGCGCCTCGACCGACGTGGGGCTGTCCGACCGCCGCGAGTCCTTGTCGCCGGGCGCGCCCTCCTGCCGCGCCGCCGGCCGCGCGGGCGCCGCCTCGGGCAGCAGCAGGGTATCGCCGACGTGGTCGACGCTCACCACGTCCTCCTCCGTCGCCTCCGAGCTGAGCGACGAGGCCGAGCTCGCGTTGAAGTCGGCGGCGCGGTCCGGCCGCAGCAGGCTAATGTCGAACTGCGAGCCCGGGTGCGACAAGAACTTGGTCAGCAGCTCCTCCTTGTCGGCCTCGGGCGCCGCCTGGGCGGCTCCGGCCGCGTCGCCGGCGGCGTGGTCCCCGCCCTCCTCGCCCTCCTCGTCCTCGTCCACGTCGTCGTACTCCTCGTCGTCGTCCTCGGGCTGCTCGCGCTCGGGCTCGTCGTCCGCCGGGCCGTCCATGTAGTTGAAGGCAAAGTCGTTGAAGAGCTCGTCGTCGGCGCTCTTGACCGACGCGGGCGTGTCGACCGGCACCTCGGTCGTGTTCATGTACGTGTCGAAAATGTCCTCCGTGCGGTACTCCTTGGCGTGCGTCGTCATGAGCTCGCGCTGGCCCTCGAAGAGCGCCTGCTTGTGCTCGACGGCGACCCAGTCGAGGCCGCGGAACCACGGGTGGCTCTTAATGTGCTCGAAGCCGTCGGGCCCCGCGCCGAGCCGCTCGTGCTCGTCCTTGGTGAGCAGCTTGGAGACAAAGTCCTTGGCGTCCTCCGTGAAGCGCGTCGAGAACTTGAGGTCCACGTTGACGATCCGCTCCTTGATGAGGCGGTTCGTCTTGGCGTTGAAGGGCGTGCGGCCGTCGATCATCTCGTAGACCATGACGCCGAGCGCCCACCAGTCGACCGCGCGCGAGTACGACTTGCCGCCAAAGACCTCGGGCGCCATCATCTGGTACGTGCCGACGAACGTGGCCGTGCGCGCCTCGTCCGGCATGTTCTCCTTGGACATGCCAAAGTCCGTGAGCGCCACGTGTCCGTCCGAGCCGACAAGCACGTTCTCGAGCTTGAGGTCCCGGTAAATAATGTCGTTGGCGTGCAGGTGGCGGATGGCGAGCGCCACCTCGGCCGCGTAGAGGCGCGTGCGGTCCTCGCTGAAGCGGCGCGCGAGCCGCATCTGGTCGAGCAGGTTGCCGCCCGGGTAGTACTTGGAGAGGAGGTAGAGCTTGGCGTCCGTCTGGAAGGCGTAGCGCAGCGCCGCGATGTACGGGTGGTCGATGCGGTCGAGGATGCGGCGCTCGGCGTTGGTGGCGTCCACGAGCCCGCGCTGGATGACGAGCTTCTTGCGGATGGCCTTTAGCGCGTAGAAGGCGCCCTCGTCCGAGCCGTGCTTCTTGCGCACGAGCTTGACGCGTCCGCAGGCGCCGCGGCCGATGAGCTTGATGATCTCAAAGTCCTGCAGCGCCACGGGCTCGGCGTCCTCGTCGGCCGCCGGGCGGATAAAGACGCTGAGCCGCTCGCCCGCGTCGGCGCTCGTGGGCGACTTGTGGTTGGGCGCGCGGCGGTTCTTGCGCCGCGGGTCGATGAGGCACGGCAGCGACTGGCAGAGCGAGCAGACGCGCCACGTGCCGAAGGCCGGCACGAACTTGTCCTCGCAGCAGCGCGAGCAGTACTTGACCTCGCACCAGGCGCACGGGATGCGCCGGTTGAGCACCGACAGCCGGCGGTGGCAGATGCCGCACGCGCCGATCTTGGCCGCGTTGACCGTGATGCCCGCCTTCTCGCCGCAGCGCGCGGCGAACGACCCAAACACGGACGCGCGCACCATCTCGAGCGCCCACGCGCCGCTGCTGCTCGGCGTGCCGCTCGGCACCGACCCGGCCGAGATGCACACGCAGCCGTGGCGCGCCTCGCCCTTGGGCAGCTTGCAGCCCACGTCCACGTCCGCGCTCAGCATCCACGCGACCGCGCGGCGCGCCAGCATGCGCCGCGCAAAGTACGTGTCCGCGTCCGACACGTAGTGGCTCGGCTCGACGAGCGCCAGCGCCTTGACGCGGTCCTGCATGACGCCCTGCCCGTCGTCGTGGTTGAGCAGGTGCTTGACCAGCTGCGCGCCGCGGCTGAAGGCCAGCACGAACACGTCGGCCGGCGCCGGCTGCGACGCGGCGGCCAGCGGCGCCACCAGCTGGTCCCAGGCCGTCTCGACGTGCGCACGCGGGTGGCAGGCCTGCGCCGCCGGGTTGAGGATGATGACGCCGTAGTCCTCGGCCAGCGCCTTCTTGAGGTAGGGCAGCATCGAGCCAGAGTCGTCCCCGCGGCCGGCCGCCATGCAGATGCTGCGGCTCCAGATGCCGGCCTCGCGGTACGGCACGATCACGAGCAGCCGCGCCTTGGACCGGTAGTAGGGCGACACGTAGGCCGTGCCCCGCGCGCACTCGCCGCACGCCGACGCGTCGCTGCTCGTCTCGGACGTCTTGTGCGGCCGCAGCCCGCCGTAGAGGTACGAGTGCTTGCCCGAGGCCGCGAACGACTCCCAGCTAGAGCCGAGCAGGCTCGTGCCCAGCACGCTCGCGTCCGGGCCGCTCGTCAGGGCCCCGGCTCCGTTCCCGGCCCCGTTCCCGGCCCCGTTCCCGGTCCCGTTCCCGGCCGTCGTCGCGTCCTCGCCGCTGAGCACGGCCTCGTCCCCCGGGTGGAAGTGGTGCGACAGCTCGTCCTCGTCCAGCACGACGGGCGGCGCGTCCGGCGCGTCCTCGCCCGAGGCCACGAGCACCTCGCGGAAGCCCAGCTCCTCGCGCAGCTGCCGCTGCACCGAGCGGATCATGTTGTCCACGAACGCGCAGCTTTCCTCCGTCGACGACTTGTCGCGCGCCAGCGACGCGCCGCCCGAGCGCATCGACCCGCGCCGCAGCATCTCCGCGTCGCGAGCGCTCTACTTGTCTGTCTGCGACTGCGCGCGCCAATAGAAGCCATCCAGCACACGTCACAGACAAACACACACACGTCGCATTAGACACCGCCATACAGAGAGAGAGAGAAGAGGCAAACACGATGCGGATGAGAAGGGCGGAGGCTGGAACTGGAATGGTAGGGTACGGTACGCCCTCCCATTGCCCTCCGATTGCCCTCCCATTGCCCTCCCGGTGGGCGGCGCGAGGGGTTTGTAATGGACACGAGGCGGCGGGTGGGGCAACGACCTACCTGGAGGGGAAGGGTGATCTTGGAGCGCGCGAACAAGACGCGGCGCCGTGCGAAGCAGGAAATGGCCAGTCGTCGTCGACCTGCGGACGATGAATGCCGATGTTGGAGGGCGTGCCGTTGTTGGGGGGGGCGAGAGGGGAGAGAGGAAGAGAAAAGCAGCATAATTTGACCAATTAGAGGGCGCAGATAGTGGTCCCACATCCTCGTTTCGACCAATCAGAGCGAATGATGACGGAGCATGACCCGTCCATGCATAGACGTGGAGTGCGAGTTACTTTGGCGAGAATTCACTGTACGCGTGATTTCAAAACAGAGAAACGTGAAACAGAAACCTTTGAAAACATATATACATGCTAATCTAGTTCAGACAATTTGTAAAAACGTATAAGTCATTAGCTGTTTAATGTTAAATAGCAATACATTTCATGCTAAATTTTGGGGGATTCCACCACGATGTGCAAGCTTGTGTATTTGATCAGTGAACGACACCCACTGCAAATCGCTCCATTTTCGAAGCTCACCTGATGACTTGGAAACAATTGGCATTGCCTGTGCATGCAAGGCGGTCGCTGTTTGAGCTCTCGTCGTGAAAAGCACAGCAAACGGTCAGAGTACAGTATCCAGTGTGTCCCAAATGCCCGTTTGAGTGGCATCATCACGCAGAAGTTCTGCGACAGTGGGGCGAGAGATTCATTCCCGTCCAGAGCGTGAATTAGATACTGTACAGTACCGGTACCGTCCAGAGCGTGACAAGCAGCGGCGCGTCAGCCACCTCCAACACGCGTGACGCTCGTGTTCAGTGCAGTATTCTTCGGCTAAACTTGAGGCGGGACTCACGGTACGCTTCCTCCTCTCGGTCTGGTCTCAAAGTTCGAGTCAAACGAGGACTTTGCTGCGGATTGCCAAGCATCGACGCGGCTTTTTACGCCTCGCACTCGGTACAGTACCGTAAAACAAGCGACAGTCGAGCAGTCGTGTTTGTGGCTCAAGTTGACCCTACGTTTACTGTACTGTTCAGTGCAAGTTCAAGTGGATCACTGGCGCGAGCTTCGCCGCCGCAATCGTGGTGCAAGAGCTGCTTGACTCTAGCCTTGAGGCTCATTTAACGCCACTGCAACTTGCATTGGGCGCGCTTCAACCACGAGCCGCCTCGTGAAACTCAAGCCTCCGATGTCCCTCTCTCGAAATAGTGACGTTGCATGCTGCCAGCCACAGAATCCTCGCACACCACCCAAAGAATACAACTTCAACTTATGTACGTGTACACACGTCGCCCCTCCTCCGTCAGTACTGCACTCAGGCTCAGATGACCGTCCCCCGCTTGCCGCCGGCGCCGCCGCGCCGCCCTCCGACCCCTTCGTCCGCCGCGAGCTCCTTCCACTGGCGCCAGCCGCACTGCAGCACGCGCAGGCGGCCCTCTCGGCGCACGCCCGTGGGCGTGTGCACTGCCACGGCGTCCCAGTCGCCGAGCGCCGTCACGAACGCGTCGTGCGCCGCCGAGGCGACCGCGGGGCGACCCAGGTACACGCGCGCGAGCACCGCGACCGACGGGTGTATCAGCGCACCAGCCGTGCGAAACCAGGCGAGCACGTCCACACGCTGGTACAGCTTGACCACGTTGTACTGGCCGTTCTTGAGGAAGATGTCGCCGTCGGACGCGAAGGCCTCCCACTCGACAGCGAGCGCCTGCCAGCGCTGCCACGCCTGCGTCTCCGCCAGCTCGAGCTCGGCCGCGCGCTTGGCCAGCGCCGCCGCCTGCGCCGCCGCCGCGGACGCGTCACCCTCTCCGTTCTCGCTGCCCATGCGGCTATCTGCAGCCGCAAGACCGAGCGAGCTGTGCGACGTGGCCGGCCGCGTGCTCGGCCCGTCCATGGCGAGCAGCGCGCTCATCTCGTCCTCGTCGCTGTCGGCGTCGCCGTGGCCGAGCCCGTCGACGCCCCCGGTGACCGCCGGCTCCACTTTCTGCTGCTGCTGATCCTGCTCCTGCCAGCGCGCGTCCTCACCGCCCGCCGCGGCCGCCTCGCGCGCGGCCAGCGCCATGAACACGGCGCGGTGCTCGCTGCGCAGCTCGGCGTCCGCCCGGTCCACCTCCTCGCGGTTGTCCACCAAGCTGGCCACCTTGGCCTTGATGCGCGGGTCCAGCAGCATGGCCTTGATCTCGCCCGCGGCCGGTGACTCGCCGAAGCGCTTGGCGATCTCGCTGCGCAGGCGCGAGAGGAACCCGCGCGTCGCCGCCGTCAGCTGCTCCACAGGCCGCGACTCGCGCGCGGCAGCGTCGACGCCGCGATTGGCCGCCGGCCGCACCGCCAGTTCGCCGAGCGGCAGGCACTTGAGGCTCTTGGCGTGCAGCGTCACACGCAGCAGCCGCCGGAAGAAGTGCGCATACGAGCTTGAGACGCGCCGCGGGTGCAGCGCGCCGAGGTCCAGCTGCGTCGTCAGCTGGTGCAGCACGGCCTCGACCTCGGCGATCATCTGCCACGCGTCGCAGCCCATGAGCTGCTGCCAGACACGCTCGCCACCGTCCGCGCCCGCGTCCCCGGCGGCCGTGCACGGCGCGTTCGTGGCGAAGAACCGGCTGTAGGTGGCGAAGTTGAGGCAGCTGCGCTGGAACAGCTCGTAGATGTACCCGAGGCGCGTGGTCGCGGCGATCTCTCCGAGCGCGGCCGGCTGCGCCTTGTAGAACTCGCCGATCTGGAACAGCTTTCCCCGACGCGCGGGGTCCTGGAAGAAGGCCAGGAGCTTCTCGAGCGCGTGCTCGAGCCAGCGCACCGACAAGGGCTCGTCCACCTCCGCCGGGGCGCCGACGAGGCCCAGCGCGTGCAGCACACTCGCGCTCACGGCGTGCATCAGGTCGTCCTCCTGCCGCGTCTGGACGAGCGCCGCCGTGCGGTCCGCGTGCACGCTCGAGAACTTCTCCAGCTCGCCCACGTCCGTATGGTACGCCTCGCGCAGCGCCTCGCCGATGACTTGGAAGCTCACCGAGAGCGTTGAGGCGCGCTCGCAGCCTGGCGCCGGCACCGGCAGCGGCTGAGCCGCGAGCGGGAGCACGACGTGCCGCCACTGGGCGTCCACGAGCGCGACCGAGAGCCCGAGCACGTGCGCGCCGCCGCTGCCGGACTGCACGTCGCCCAGGAGCGAGGCGAACGGCCGGTCGCACGCGGCGGCGCGCTCGCGGGCCAGGTACTGCTCGACGCCGCGCGCGAACTGGGCGAACTCCATCTCGAGGTGCGTGTCGAAGGTCCCGGGCGCCGCCAGCTCCAGCGCCGGCGCCTTGCTCGCGACCGCCAGCAGCCGCTGCAGCTCCTCGTTCCGCGTCTCCTCGTGCGGCAGCCCTGTCGGAGGTTGGGGTGCGTTAGTGACAGTCAGCTGAAGCGAGGAGCAGAGTCTGGACGGGTCTTTCGTAAGCGGCACGAGTCGTACCGGCCGAGATGAGCCAGCGGTGCAGCAGGAACAGGATCTGGTCGGGCGCCGTGCGAGTCGACGCGCTCTGCATCTGCCGAGGAGCAGGGCGCGGCACCGCCGGCGGGACCTGGAACGTTGGGAACGAGCGGTCCACGGCCACGCCGCCGCCGTCCGCGCCGCTGGCGTCCGCGTCTCCGCCGTTCTTCATGAGCGCCTGCAGCTGCTGCTTCTTGGTCATCTTCCTCGCTCGCTTGGCAGGCGGCGGGTCAGTCCCAGGCGACGCCGAGGGCGGCGAAAAGCCGGCGGAGAGTCCGTCAGCGTCGCCACTGCCACCGCCACCGCCACTTCCGCCGAGGCTGGCGCGCTTGGCGCCAGTGGTGCGCCGGCGCGACTCGACCGAGGCGTCCGGGTGGCGGCGGTCGAGGTGCTTGGAGGCGTTGGTGGACATGCGCTGGCGCATGAGCGCCTTGGTCCAGGCCGCGGGCGACACGAGCGAGTGGTCGCGCTGGAGCTCCTCGGCGCACAGCAGGCACACGTGCGTGTACGGGCTCGCGGGCCGCCGCGGGTCCTCGATCGGCGTCTCCAGCTGGTGCACGTACTGCCACACGCCCAGCGCCGTCTGCGGCGCGTGCCGCACCGACAGCGGGATGCCGTACGTGTCCGTGGGCTCGCCCGCGAACGCGTCGTCGTCGAACGCCGTGCGGCGCATTTTGGGTTCGATCCCCATTTTCAAATCCGAGCGGCGCGATACTATAATAGTAGTTATTGGACGAGTACGCTGCGTATGAATGAGTGCTTTGGAGCTGCGGGAACAAGAACCCCAGTATGAAGGGGGAGAAGGCTGGACGGACTCTCATACAGCTCTACTGTAGGCCACTCGTTCATACTGTAGGAATGTATACAAATAGCAAATGTGAGACGGACTACTCCAGGATCGTATGGCATACTTTCTAGAAGTCATATGAGTGCATGAGTACTACATTCATGTGGGACACCTCATACAAACATGGGTGATACCGCTTGAAGTTGCAGTTCGAGGCGTCGTTTCGACGGCGGAAGCAAGGGCAATCAATGGCCATCACGGCGGAGGGGGAGGGCGACGAGCTGCGCGGGCGGCTGGCGGCGCGCGAGCGGGAGAACGTGGCGCTCGTGCAGTCGCTGCGCGCGCTCAGCTCGCACTGCTCGCGGCTCGAGGGCACGTGCCAGGCGCTGGCGGCGCGCGTCGCCCCCGAGGCGACGGCGGCGTCTCCACCTCCCATTACTGGCGTTGGAGACGTCGACGACAACGCGGAGGCTACGGGAGGGAAAGAAGACGCGGAAGCTTCAGGTGAGAGCCCGTTCGACGCAGCTCTGGTCGGTGAAGACGGCGCCACGGAGGAGGATCAGGGCGCGGCGTACTGGCGAGTCCGCGCGGTGAGGCTGGAGCAGCTCCTTGACGTCGCGGCGAGGAGGAACCTCGGGTTTGAGGACACGGTCGCAAGGCTGGAGGTGCAGATGCGCGCCATGGAGCGCCAATGGGACGCTTTGCAGCCCAGCCAGGCCGCCAAGGGCGGGAAGCGCGACGGGGGGGCGTCCGTCAAGGCTCCGACCGCCAGCAGCGCGATACTGACGCCGCCGACGGGTTCCCGTGGCGATACAGCGCTCGGCCAAGCGCGAGAGCCGTCCGTATCGCTCTCGAGCCGGAGCGAAGCGATGAAGAAAGAGGTCGAGCGGCTGCGAGGCGAAGTCGCCAGGCGAAAGCAGGAGGCGGCGCGGTTGCGGTCCGCGGCCCAGCGGAAGGCCGAGCTGCTTTTGTTTGAGAAGAGCAAGGCGGCCGCGCTCCAAGAGCGGCTCGACAGCGCCGCGAGCAGCGCGCAGGAGCTCGTGGAGGCGCTGGCGCAGTGCCAGGAGCTGCGCGCCAAGGCGAAGGAGCAGGCCCGGCAGCTCCAGGACGTGCGGCTTGCGGGGTCCGCGTGCCACCACGACAACGTCCAGCTGTCGTTCCGGCTGCAGCTTACCAAGAAAGAGCTGTCGGAAGCGACCTCTCGTATCAAGGCGTTGCAGGCCGAGTGCCAGCGACTGCGGGCGCGGCCTGCCGAGTCTGCTAGTGGCATCGAGAGCCCGTCCGGTCGCTCCACGACACTCAAGAGGTCGGGGAGACTCGTTCCCGGGCCGAGCGAGGGACTCGCAGCGGCAGAGGAGGAGGCCAAGGCTCTTCGGCGGCGAGTATTGCAAAAGCAGGAGCTGATCGTACAGTGCAAGGCCCAGGTCGCGTCATTGGAAGGGGAGCTCGCGCGAGAGCGAGCCTCGGCGCTCAAGCTCGGCAATACCAACCAGCAGCTGCAGCAGAAGATCAAGTGCCAGCTCGCCAACTCGACGCGAGCTGTTATGCAGGCGCAGACGGAGGCGCAGGCACTGCTCGAGAGCCGACAGCAGCAGCTCGACGGGCTCCGAGCGTCCGTATTCGACGTGTTTGAAGCGTTTGTGTGCTGTTTCGAGCCCACCACAGACGTTGGGGCGTCGAGAGGCAGCGACGTCGGTCGGTCAGGGTTTATTTCGACCCACAAAGACAGCGGGAGCGACTCGAGCAGCGACGAGAAGCTCGACAAAGCGTGTCGGTGGACGGATTTCTCGCTGGACGACCTCGCGACACTGAACGTGGCCGCTTCCTCGAAGCGCCGCGCCCGGTCGCACGATGCTGTCGCGGCGAAGGACGTAGAGAGCGCGCAGTTGGAGGCCAAAGCGGCGCTTCGGGCGCTGGGCAAGGCGCTGGACCGCTGGCCAGAAGACTGCCGTGCCGAGGTCTGCCGCGTGCTGGACGCGGTGCTGGCGCAGCGACGAGAGCAGTACCGGTAGCAGGGACAGCGGCCACACCCGGGTGGACCAGAGACCGCACCACACGGCCGTGTCTATGAATAGCGTTCCGCAGTCGACACCTGAGTCGAGACAACGGGGTTATTTACGCTCGCCGCGTCTCTATAAGCCGGTCTTCCCACCTCCCACGCTGCGGCGTCACTCTGAAGCCCAGGCGACTTCACGCGCCATGGACCGTGTGGTCGCCGCGTGCCGCCGCGCGCACGCGTGGCGGTCGTCGCACCAGTTCCTCGGGCGCTACTCGGTCGACAAGCTGCAGCAGTTCCACCAGTACCAGCGCGAGACGTCCGGCGGTCGCTCGTTCGCCGTGGTGGCGCTCGCGCCCGCGCTGCCGCTGGCCGTCCTCATCGTGTTGTCGGCTATCGACTCGCACCACCGCGACAGCGTCGCCGTCTCGGTGCAGTCGGCGCTCGCGCACGCGCTTGGGGGTGTCACGATGGCGCTGAGCTCACGCCAAGCGCTTTGCATCTCGCGCGGCGAGTCGCCGCTGTCGGCCACGCTCTTCATCGGCGCGTTCGTGGGCGTTGGGTCCGAGCTGGTGCGGCTCCTGCTGATGGAGATATGGCAGACAACACACGTGCCGATGAGTGAGCTGTTGGTGGGCACCGCGATGTTCGCGCTGTACGTCGCGGCGAGCTATGGGCTCATGCGCCAGAGCCTCCGCCGTCGGCGGCTCAAGGCGCGCACGTACGCTGTCGTCTTCGCCCTGCAAGGCACGATCGTGAGCGCGTTCGCGCTCGTGGCGCTCGCCTTCACGACCGCGACGTACGCGTGGCAGCTGCTGCTCATCCTGGCGCACCCGGCGCTGCGCGTGGCCGCCAACAAGCTCGTGTGGCTGCAGGCGCGCAAGCTCAACGACCTGACCACGGACGTGACCATCTGCTTGGCCGAGATGGCGGGCACCTTGTGCCAGGCCGCGTGTCTGCTGCGCGTGCGCGCCCCGGAGCTGGGCGTGCTGCTCGTGCTCACGGACCTGTCGCTCGTCTCGCTCGACCTGTACGTCTATGTCTCGCGCGAGTACGTGGTCGACGGCGCCTCGACGCTGCATACAAGCGCCAAGATCATCGAAGGCGCACTCGACAAGTGGGCCGAGCCCTCCACGGTCGAGGAGGAGTTGGCGAAGGGCGACGCCGTCACCACGTTGCATCATAGACGCAGGGACGTGGCCACTGATGCGGACAATGCGTCCGCGCAGTCGTCGGCGCCATTGATGACGGCGACGGCGACGGCGACGTCCAAGATGCCGCACACGGGCTCCAGCTCGTCGGAAGGCGACCCGCTGTTCCGCAAGAGCGGGGTCGCCGTGCTCGCCAAGGCGACGGCGCCACCGATGGAGCCTGCGCCGGCTCAAAACTTACGCCGCAGCGCGTCCGACTCGCTCAGTGGCGACGCAGCCGCGGCTCAGGACGGACGCATTGCCATGGAGAGCACCACGCGCGGGGACAAGACCGGACGGGCGCGACTGACGCCCATGGAGCGGCGCGCGGGGTGGGTAAAGGCGTTGGCGGCGCATTCGAGGCGTGCATCGAGTGGAGGCAGCACCGGCAGCATCTTCGTCAGCTCCAGCGCAGTCATCCTCTCCACCACCTCAAGCGCCGTAGCCGCCGCTGCCGCCGCCGGCTCTAGCGCTCCGGAGCCGCGTCCGCATCGACCTGGAGCGATCGATTCGAGCAGACAAGCGGCGGCCGACAGCAAGGTCCGGGCGGTGGGCCCCGCGCACTCGGCCAAGAGGCAGCGGAGGAGCTTGGCGCACGCCGCGGTCTACGCCACCCAGCCGTCGGAATCAGACGACGCGGCGGCCGCTCCATCGGCGGCCAGCGCGACGAGCCCGGGGGAGGCGGTGAGGGGCCGGGCCCGCCGCCGAGCGAGCTCCGTGTTCCTCACGCCGCGGCTGTTCCAGGACCACGGCGCCAAGCGGCTGATGGACCTGAGCGCCGCGCCCGTGATGGGCGCCGTGGCCAAGCCGGCGGGGCCGGCCGTGCGCTCAGCGCTGACGGCGAGTCCGTCGCAGGTCAAGATTGACGGGCTCGGCGTCAGGCGCAAGGACCAGGCGCGCATCCTCGAACAGACGCTGCAGCTCATGTTCTCCTTGGAGGCGCTCGTCGTCGTCCAGTTCGTGCACGTGCTCGTGCCCGTCGTCATCGGTACGTCCGCGCTCCGCCGCTGCATGCTATGCTGCCGACTGCTAACTGGCGAGCGACGAGCGACTAACGACGCGCGTGTCCGCCCACTGCTACGACGTGTATCGCATTGCACCAACCTGCCGGCAGGGCTGGCGCTGCTCGTGCTCTGGTTCCTGCCGAGCTACCGCACGAACGCGCTGCTGTGCGACCGCTCGAGCGCGCAGACCGCCGCCATGGCATCGGCGGCGCTGGCGTTCGGCGCGCTCGAGGCCGTGCCGCTGGCGCTCCTGTGCCGCGCGACCGAGCGGCGCTACGGACTCCCGGCCACGCGGCTGCTGAGCTTCGTGCTCGAGCACTACTGGATGAGCTTCCTCGGCAAGCTCGTCGGCGTCTTCGTCGCCGCCTTCCTCTTCCTCTCGCAGCACTACGGCGTGGTACGTACACTGTACGCGCACGCTGCTGGCGTGAAAGCACGACGCTCGCCCCGAGCGGTCCCAGTCCGGTAACGTTTGCGATGCTTGCCAGGCCTCCACTCTCATTGGCGACATGTGACCGACCTACTTCGTACTACTTCAAGTACAGTAGTGCACACTGAAGACGCGTCGAGCTGGCCTCGTGAGCACGCAGCCTCACGGTCGGGTTCGCTCCGTCGCTGTCGAACACAAGAGCCGTCGCGCGGTTGCTTGGCCAATGGACAATGCCCATTTCAGACTGAGAGCTGGCGACCGGATGAGGGTAGGGTGGATCCGCCAGGCGCAGTGTCTAGTCCAGTACAGACCACAGTGGTGACCACACCCGTCGTCGGGCAGCATACTCGGTTGAGCCGGATCGACCACCTTCGCGCGACTATCAGTACAGTTCGACGCAATGTCAACCAACATCCATGCCTTCTGCTAGTGCAATTGGAACCCGACAGCGCCTACGACCACGGACTCAGCCCTCCCGACTACCGATACTTAAGTACGAGCGATCTCAAGAGGTCTCCAGCCTACGGATCTCCGGCAGCACTCTCCGAGCGACGTACACCGAAGGCAGTCAGTCTACAGTACTTACGTAAATACTTACTGTAAGGGACCACCATTGATGTGCACCTTGAGCACTGTTGGAGTATCGAATCGTCATCACGACATTCAGACAAATAAACCTCCATAAACTTGTAGATGTTGTAGCCTTCCCTCTCGTATCCTATACGTGGAAATGAATGGTTCAAACGGATGTTTCAAACGATACTGCAAACCACCAATATACTTCTCTTTTTACCGTCTTCCTTTCCTGTCTCCTCTTCTCTCCTGCTCCTAGCTTCCAGAGGTTATGAGCCCAAGTCAAGCCTCTAGCGACGACTTTCCCCGTCTGACGGGCGCCAGCAACTTCGACGTGTGGAAGGCCCGAGTTTGCGCTGCTCTCGACGGCAAGCACCTGCTCGGCTTCGTCACGAAGAAGGACTACGACGGCATCTCCGACGACGAAAACGAAGACGATGACGGAAAAGATGGAAGCGACATGTCCGACGTCGAGCCGCACGGCCCCCACCCAGCCCACCGCGATGACTCCAAGGGCAAGGACGCCGCTGACAACAGCGACAACAACCTCAAGCCTTGTTCGGACTCGGACAGAGCTTCGGAGCAGAGCGACCTTCCCGTCATCCGCCCCTTCGCCAGCCGGGAGGCAACGCGCGAGCGAGAGCGCCCCGCGGCTGTGGCAGCTCCGCGACTCAGCGCGCATCAGCTCCGTCGGCTTGAGGCGAAGACCAAGGCGTTCCTGATGAAGACGATGAACAACACGCACATCCGGCTGGTCAAGAACCTCGACACGTCCTTCGAGATCTTCCAAGCCATCTGCAAGAAGTACGAGGGTGCTGCCTTTCACGGCGACCCCTACTTCATCCAGCACTTCCTGATGGAGATCAAGTACGCGGAAGGAACCGACCTGACCGACTTCTTCCTCAAGATGGAGAACGCGATGAAAGCCGCGTCGGAGGCGACTGAGTCCGTCTTTACAGACGCTCAACGCTCCCTTTACCTCTTTCACGCGATGCCATCCACCTGGAAAGACGATCTCCGGGTGTGGAAGGGAATGCGGAAGTACATCTCGTACGACGAGCTCAAGATGAGCATCAAGGCGAAGGTTCGCGAGATCCAAGCCCAAGAGCGCTACTCGCTCTCCAAGGGGACGCCTGAGTCGGCCGAGACAAAGCGCGAGACGGTTCTCGTGGCGGTTCCACCCGAGACTGCCCATGCTGCTGCGGCTGCACCAGCAGTGGACACTTGTTCCTACTGTGGGCGCCAGCGCCACAACATCCGCCAGTGCCGCAAGCTTCAACAAATCCTCCGTGATGGCATGGTCAAGGAAGGGACGGTCCTTCCGGCGAACTTTGTGATTCGCGGCGGAGGCGATGGCCCGCCATCGGGCTCAGCCCTACAGTCGCGACCACCGATTCAATTCTGGTGGCCAACACTACTCGCGTGGCCGCGGTGGCGGACGCCATGGTGGCCGCTTCACCTCTTTTCACCGTGGCGGTGGCCACCACGATGGCGGGCGCGGCTGATACGGCCCCACGCACGACTTCGCGCGCGTCGCCGTCGTGACGATGACTTCTGCTTTCAGCCTTGCTGCACAAGCTCAGTCCCAGCTTGATGCTGTGTGGACCATCGACTCTGGCTGCATGCGCCACGTGGCGTACCACCGCGACTGGTTCAGCTCGCTCGGACCCCACGATGGGTCGATCCTCGTCGGTGGCAAGAACACCATCCCGATCAAAGGGATTGGTCAGGTCTCTATGACTGTGACGGACTCCAAGGACAAGCCTCATGTGCTTTTGATCCCAAGCGTGCTCTACGCGCCGCGCCTCGTGTAACGGGGTTACACGTGGCGTACCTGGGGTACGCCACAAGCACGTTGTAAATAGTTGTATTTACACGTAAATACGGCGTGCTTGCATGTGATGTAAAGTACACCACGTGAGAATGGTTTCTACCTGACTAGTGTGGCCTACATTAGTCCTTGCCTATCTTAGGACTGCCTAGTATTGGCTGGTCTTCGTTCTTTCAGTCTTTCCATTGGTCGGAAAGCCTGGGGCTTTCTACCAATCAGCGTGCACGGAGGCACGTCGGGCTCTCACGTCCAGCCATGAGAGCCTGTCACAGTTTATATTCAGTTTTCAGAGGTTAGAAACCATGGCGCCCGTCTTGCGGGGCGCCTTAACATCATTCAATTCAGTTCTCAATTTTCCCTCAAAAGCAAAGAGTTAAGTTTAGTTTTGGTTATTTATAAATTCTATTCGAAATTCGAATAGATTTTATATTTAACTTACGCTTCCTATACTAAGCGCCAGTGTAAGCCACTGTAACCGAGCCCGGTTACAGGCTCTCGGACACTGTCCATGGCTAACCATACAAACTACAAATCAAAAGAGTGACAGTACCTCACGGTACTCACCACGGCTCGTGTGAGCCACTCAACCTCACAGCGTACCTAGCTGGAGGGCGGCTTCCCTAAGTCCGCACGAGACTAAGTGCGCAGCACTGAAGGGTACCCCTTGTACTCCGTGTTACCCCGTTACAGACACCCGGCTGTATAACATCGTCGCTGAGGCGCCGTAACGCCAGCGGCCCCAGCACCGTCTGCTTCTCTCGTTGAGCAAGGCACACATTCATACCCTCCGCGCCAAAATAGCTCGGCCACCCAGTTTTTTTTACGTATCTCGGCCAATATTTCGAATTTCGGCGCGCTGTTTGAGTATGTAGTGCATCTCATTAGTAGAAAGGCGGCTTTATGACAAAAACGCGCAGATTCCCCGAATTTGGGGGGCCTCCTATACAGTGAACGATTTTGGCACTGCGACAAAAAGCTCGGCCACCCAGCCACAATACAAAAGTTCATACAAAAAGAATGTGTGTCAGAATTATGATCATTCAGAGGCGACTCTTATGCCAGTCATTTCGCGATGGGGAAGTGGAAGCCGCTGACGGAGCGCGAGCGCGGCGAGATCGATGGTTTGAAGAAGGGCGGTAGCAGCCTACGCGCCATCGCTAAGGTGACAGAGCGATCGCGAGACTGTGTTACCCGCGCAGTTCGCATCGCGCGCACCAAGCGCCAGCCCAAGAAGCCTGGGCGGCGGCCGGTGCTCACGGAGCGGGAGACCCGACGGCTAGTGCGCGCCGCTAGCGCCGGTGACCGCTTGGCGAAGCAGTTGCGGCACGACCTGGGGATCGAGTGCTCGCTCCGCACAGTCCAGCGGGTTCTTTCTCGAGTAGACTGGCTAGTCTACTCGAAAATGCACCGGACACTGCCGCTGACGGACGAGCACAAGAGCGCGCGCACCACATGGGCCAAGCAGCACCTCGTCGACCCCACTATATGGCAGCGCACGATCTTTTCTGATGAAAAGAAATTTAACCTGGATGGGCCCGACGGCTACAAGATGTACTGGAGGGACCTGAGGCTTCCCCCGCGTGAGTATGTCCGGCGGCAGAACGGAGGAGGGTCTGTCATGGTGTGGGGTGCATTTAGCACCCATGGAAATCGCAGCTTGCCATTTTGGTCGGCACCCACCGCTCCGCCAACTACATCAGCACCCTGAGCGAGTACCTGCTGCCGTTTGCTCACCGTCACCACGGCGGTGACTTCGTTTTCCAGCAGGACAATGCCTCTATCCACGCATCGCGGGAGACAAGAGCGTTCCTGGAGGAGGACTGCAAGGAGTACTACGGCAAGGCCATCGAGGTCATGGATTGGCCGGCGCGCTCCCCAGACTTAAACCCCATCGAGAACGTGTGGTCGATGCTGTCCAGTGTAGTGTAC
>JAADXZ010000144.1:0-38887 GCA_023338055.1 Phytopythium mirpurense
TCGTCGTGATTCGTTGCCCGCGCGCTAAGCGCCGGTTGCGCCGTCGACGCTGACGCTCCCGACGCACTTTCTCGTGCTTGCGTCGACGGCGGTTGCGCGAGAGGTGGCCGATCGCCACGGCTGTCACCATCGACCGCATGCCCGGGTCGATCCCGACCAGCACCTTGGGGGCGTAGTCGGGTCCGAGTTTGTGCAGCTCGGACTCGAACGCGTCCTCTGACGTGCCCTCCGACGTCATGTGCTTATTGGCCTTGCTGCTGCTGCTCCTGCTCGGTGTTGCCGCTGATTTTGCTGCGCGGGCGGACGTCCTCTGCCGCTTGCGCGGCGCTGACTGCATCTTGGCCATGGCGACACGCTCTGGACGCGTGAGCAGGACCGCAGCACCGTACCCGTCTGTCTTGATCTCGTCCGCAAACCGCCGCGCACTCGTCTCAAACTGGCTCACGTCGAAGACCCTGCGCAAGATCTCGTGTCGGTGTTGCTGGAATGTACTCTGGGTGAACATGCGCTGCGAATCAGACGTCCTCGCGCGTGTGGCCACGATATTGAGCTCGCTTTCCAGGAAGCGCTTCACCTCTGGATGGTCGCGAATGCGCGCAAGGAGGCCGTAGAGCGTGCTGGCGTTGATAGTCAAGTAGTTTGCCTGGTACGACGTCGCCACTGGTAATAGCGAGTACAGCCTTGTGCCTCTCATCCGCGGGTGCCTGACCACAACCTCCTCCATCCATCGCTGCATGTCGTACAGCTTGGCCAAAAAGTGTGTGTTGTGCTTGCGGATCTGGAAGGCCCAGGGGACCATCCCGAGCCAGGCGCGGAGGTCGAGCGCGACTGGATCCTTGGTCGGCTCCCACTCTGTCCATACCTTCTTTACCACTGCGTTACCGTGTTCATCCGTGTCCCGCTCCTCACGCACGTGGTAGCAGCTGTCGACCAGGCGCTTTGTGTCCTTCTTCTTCAACTGCACCTCGCCCTGCTTGGCGTACCGGAAGCGGACGTACTGGTCTAGTCGACGCCGGAAGGTGAGCGCAATCATGTTCTGGGCGTTGATGCGCATCTGCTGCGACATCTCGTTCATCATGTAGCTCATGTACTTGGCTTCCACGGGGGCGTACGTCGTGATCTGCTCCCGCCCATGCCTGTACGCCAAGCATGACTGATGAAAGGCTGGGTCTTTAGGCTGCGCGCTTGAATCACGATCTCGCGCCTCCCTGCTTCCCAGGGTGGCCGCACAACAACGGTAGAAGAACCGCTGGGTCAATTCCGGCAAGGGCTCGCATTCCTGGAGGCACCGCAATACGTGGATGTTTGCGAGGTGCCATGCTTCCAGCTGCACCTGCTTCATCACGGTGCTTATCCGCTTGATCTCTTCCTGCAGGGGCGCCAGCCGGCATACCCGCGGAAGCCTGCAGACAACAGATGAGTAGGCGCTCGTGGTAGCGGTTGCTGCCGACGCAGAGAAAGATTTCGTCGTCGGCCCGGGGTCGTCTTCGACCTGCGGCCGCAGGCGCTTCGGCGCCATGAGTTCTCGAAGGGAAAGATTTCTGTTTGCGGAGGCGTGATTCGTCAAACCATTCAATATCCAATAATACAATATGCTATTTTTAATATGGCGACAAGGAAAAGGAAACTTCAACTCGTGCCGACAGGAAAACGCGTCTTTTCTTCTTGTTCGATACGCGTAATATAACGCGGGAGCGTTTTTTAGCGTTAAATTGCCGTGTTCGTTGGCGACCACATTTCCCACCACCAGACTGATCACCTCCAAGAAGGAAGAAGCTGCCGTCGGTGCGCGTGCTTCACCTTCGCCCCCACCCACCTGCTTCGCTCCACTGCCGGCGCCCTCCTCTCCTCCTCCTTCTCCTCACACTCGACGCCATGTCGCTGTCGCTGGACACGTCCCGCGCGTCCGAGTTCCTGCGCTTTATTGCGCGCTTCTGCGGCGTGAACATCGCGTCGGCGGCCTCGGGCCCGATCCGCGTGCGCCTAGGCAAGAACAACGAGCTGTACGAGCCCACGACGATCGCCAAGCACTTTGCGCGGCAGGCGGACCGCGAGGCCGAGCTCTGCGGCGCCTCGGCGCTCGAGAAGGCGCAGATCGCCATGTGGCTCGACTTCGCCGCGGGCATGGAGAAGTGCCCGCCCGCGGCCGCGCCCACGCACTGGAAGGTGCTCGAGAACACGCTGCAGACGCGCACGTACCTGTGCGCCAACCGCGTGACGCTCGCGGACGCCGCCGTCTTCTGGGCGCTGCACGCGGCCGTCGGCAAGTTCTCGGCCAAGCAACGCGCTGAGCTGGTCAGCCTCGTGCGCTGGTTCGACCAGGTGCAGCACACGGTCGGCGTGCGCGGGTTTCGCGACCTGCCCGTGCTCGACCTCGGACGCAAGCAGTACGCGCTCACCGTCTAGCTGGCGCGCGCCGTCTCGGAAGCGCCGCCACGAGCAGATAGAAGCCGACATCGAGGGCGATGAAGAGAGGCAGCAGGAGGCGCACTCGCCCCATGCGTGGCAGCGCCGCCCGGGTTGAATGACGTTCTCGCCGTGCTATGTCCCATCTAGCCAATGGTTCTGGATTGCGGCCGCCGCGTATATTTAGGTATCCTCGCTGTCGACACGCCCGCGTCGTTTCTGTCGGGTCGGGACGCGGCAGCAGCCCCTCCGTTATAGACTTATCTCTCTCACTTCCACCCACAGACACTGCCGCGTGCCCATCCAGTCCCCGCCGCAGTGCTCCAGCCACGCAGCGTCAGCCTCAACGGACGGCAGGCGATGCCGCAGTCCCAAGACGAGCCGAGCCCGCTCCGGCGGCGCCAGGAGCCGCACGAGCCGCCGCCGCCGGCCGCCAGCCGCGTCCAAGTCACGTGGACCGTGCCGGCGATCGATGGGGACGCGCCGAGCGCGCGCGGAGGCCACTCGGCCGTGCTGGCGAGCGAGATGCTGTACATCTTCGGCGGGCACTACTTCGGCAGCCACGGCGCGTTCGTGTACCTGAACGACCTGCACCGGCTGGACCTGCGCACGTCGGCGTGGGCCGAGGTCGTGTTCCCCAAGAAGCGCGCGCCGTGGGGCCGGCTCGAGGGCCTCACGGCCGCGGCCGAGGACGAGCAGGTCGTCCTGCCGAGTCCGCGCTACGGCCACTCGGCCGTGCTGCTCAACGGCGGCGCGCGCATGTTCGTCTTCGGCGGCCGCGGCGACGAACAGGGCGAGAAGCTCCCCTCGAACAGCAAGACCGGGGAGGGCGCGTCGAGGAGGGACATGTTCTTCTTGGACCTCGACGCGCTCGCGTGGTTCCAGGTGCAGTGGACGACCGACTGCCCGCGCGCGCGCTTCGGCCACGGCTGCGCGGCCGTCGACGACGCGCGCATGGCCGTCTTCGGGGGCTGGGACGGCGCCGCCAGCATGGGCGACCTCTGGACCTTCGACTCGCTCACCTTCACGTGGCAGCAGCCCGTGTGCCGCGGCAAGCCGCCGCCGCCGCGCCACAACCTGTCAATGCAGCGTCTCGGCGGGGCCGGAGCCGCGGCGGCGACGACGCTCCTGGTGTACGGCGGCTACTCGGTGCTCCCGGGGCAGCTGCCAGCCTACAACAAGGACGTGTTCCTCCTGGACGTGGAGAGCATGACGTGGAGTCGCCCGCGGCTCGTGGGCGAGTACCCGACGCCCACGTTCGGGCACGGCGCGTGCCTCCTGGAAGCGGACGCCGGTGGCGATGGAGACGAAGACGAGCCGTTTGTGCTCGTGCTTGGCGGGTGGTCGGGCACGGAGCGCGCGCCGCTCTACATGGGCGACAAGAGCGTGCGCGAGCTCGTCAAGATGGAAGCGCGAGAGCAGCGACTCGCGAGCGGAGAAGCCGCGGCGGCGCAGGGCGGCAGCGCCGCGCGCCGGCGGTGGGCCGAGGCGCGCGCGCGGGAGCTGCAGCAGAGCTCCGCGTACGCCCGCGTGCTGGACGTGGCCCGCATGGAGTGGTTCCGCCCGCGCGCGCGCGGCGTCGAGACGGCCAACCGTTATGGCCACTCGGCCACGCGCGTCGGCCCGCACGTGTTCCTGTTCGGCGGCTGGGACGGCAACCGCGCGCTCAACCAGCTCGTCGTCGGCCAGGTGACCACCACCGCCGACTGACGACCGTCGAGCGAGCGATCGTGACCGCATGCTCCTACGGCGTGGACGGCGCCAATACCCCTTCATCGTACTCTCACGGTTGCGTCTATTGCGTCCGACCCAGCGAGTAAGCACGCGAGGCCGAGGGTGGTAGGCTGGTCGGTCGGTTGGTTGGTTGGTTGGTAGACCCGGCCGCCGCTGCTCGTGCGGCTCACTCACTCCAGTCGGTCGACCTGGGCCTTGGCCTCCTCGGCGAAGGCCGCGAGCGCCACGGCCCCGCGCTGCGCCTGGCTGTCGCGCGTGCGCACGTTGACCTGCTGCGCGGCCTGCTCCTGGTCGCCGACGACCAAAATGTAGTTGTAGCCCGCGAGCTGCGCCTCGCGCACGCGCTTGTTGAGTGTCTTGCTGCCGCCCAGCACGTCCACGTAGCGCAAACCGCCGTCGCGCTCGAGCGCGCTCGCCACGCTCCGCGCGTACTCGCCGTGCGCGTCGGCGATGGGGAGCACGGCCGCCTGGCGCGGGCTGAGCCAGAGCGGCCACTTGCCGCCCGTGTGCTCGATCAGGATGGCCATCATGCGCTCGATGGAGCCCAGCACGGCGCGGTGGATGATGATGGGCGTGTGGTCCTGCCCGTCGGCGCCGTCGTACGTCAGCTCAAAGTTGCGCGGCAGCTGGAAGTCGAGCTGGATCGTGCCGCACTGGTGCTGCCGCTGCAGCGCGTCCGTGACCACAATGTCGATCTTGGGCCCGTAGAATGCGCCGTCGCCCGCGTTGACCGTCCACGACTCGCCGAACTCGTCCAGCGCCGTGCGCAACTGCGCCTCGGCGCTGTCCCACACGCGGAGCTCGCCCATGTAGTTGTCCGGGCGCGTCGACAGCCGCAGCTGGAAGGTGAAGCCGAACACGCCGTACACGTGCTGGATGAAGGCGAGGCACTCGGAGATCTCGTGCTGCACCTGCTCGCTCGTGCAGAAGATGTGCGCGTCGTCCTGGTGGAAGCGCCGCACGCGCGTCAGGCCCGTCAGCGCGCCCGACGCCTCGTTGCGGTGCAGCGCCGAAAAGTCGGCCAGCCGCACGGGCAACTCGCGGTACGAGTAGCGCCGCGACTCGCGGAAGAGCAGGCAGTGGCCCGGGCAGTTCATGGGCTTGAGGCCAAACTCGTCCGCCTCTCCTTCGACGTCCGCGCCGTGCTCGTGCGGGTGGTCGTGGTGCCCGCTCTCGGACGCGTCGGTGATGCCCTGGGAGACCATGAACATGTCCTCGTGGTAGTTCTTGAGGTGGCCCGACGTCTCCCACAGCTGCTTCTTGAAGATGAGCGGCGTGATGACCTCGTCGTACCCGCGCCGGCGGTACTCGTCGCGGATAAAGCCGGCCAGCGCGTTGAACACGCGCGTGCCGTGCGGCAAGAAGAAGCACGAGCCGGGGCTCAGCGCGTGGAACATGAAGAGCTGCTGCTGCTTGCCAATCACGCGGTGGTCGCGCTTCTTGGCCTCCTCCTGTAGCTGCTGCCACTGGTTCAGCAGCGCCTTGGACGGGAACGACACGCCGTACACGCGCTGCAGCAGCGCGCGGTCCTCCCAGTGCGACGCGCCGCACCGCGTGATCTGGAACGCCGACAGCACGCCTAGGCATCAACAACAACACATCGCGGAAATTCAGTGAGCGCGTGAGCGTTAGAGGCCGACCGCGCCCATGGAGCACAGAGTGGCGCTCGAGGCTCGAGGCTGGCAAAGCGGGAGATGTGTGTCCACGTGTAGCTCTGTGGGTACTCAATGATAGAGTACAGAGTCGTTCGAAAGACAGCAGAGGTCGCTATCGGACGGCGAGCCGAGCGCACGGAGCGTCTACGGACGTCATGAGCGAGCAGCGCGCGCGGTGGAGGCTTCATCCTCGCGCGCCGCCCCCTCCACGTCCACACACATACATACACGGCGGTGTACGAGCAGCACGCACGAGCCAACGCACCTGTGTGGGGGACGTGCGGGCCGCGGCAGAGGTCGATGAGCGGTCCGCAGCGGTACAGCGAGATGGGCTCGCCGTCGGGGATCTTGCGCAGCATGTCGCGCTTGAACTCCGAGTACTGGAACAGCTCGTCGGCGAACGCGCGCGAGACCTGCAGGCGCTCGAACGGCTGCCGCTGCTTGACGATGGCCTTGACGCGCTTGCCCAGGTCGTCAAAGTCCGCCTCGGACACCGTCAGCCCGTCCTCGAGGAACATTTCGTAGAAGAAGCCGCCCTCGGCGAGAGAGGGGCCGTCGCACAGGCGGATCTGGTCGCGGAACTTGTCCTCCAGCGCCTGCAGGAGCGCCCACGACAAGCGTAAGCCCGGGTCTGCGGCCACATCGGCACTATACAGTCCACTGTATGCGCTCAGACGCACCTGGCCGAGCACGTGGGCCGACGAGTGCCAGAAGACGTGCTTGCCCTGGTCACTCGAGAAGCTGCCCGTGAGTGGGATATACAGCCGTCGACACGTTAGAGCCACTGTACTACACGCAGGCCGGCGTCTGCGCACTCCGCCACGCCGGCAGCCACGTACTCAAGCAGCTGCAGCGCCCCGGAGCGCTCGATGGGCGCGCGCAGGTCCATCACCTCGTCGTCGAGCGCCGCGGCGAGCGCCTGGACCTTGGGCAATCCGCGCTCGTGCAGCGCCTTGAGCACGTCGACGGCCGTCGACACGCCCGCGACGCCCTCGAACGTGAAGCTCTCGTCGCCCGGCGCCTGTCTGACCGCCAGCTGGATGGGCCTCGCGCGCGCCGCGGCCTCGGCGCGCTGCTGCTCGCGCAGCGCCTGCTGCCGCGCGAGCTCCTGCTCCCAGAGCGCGATGCGCGCGTCGTTGATGGAGACGGTGGCGAAGCCGGCGCCTCGAGGGGTCGCAGAGGCAGGGGAAGCGCCGCGGAACGTCGGCGCGCGGCGGGGGAGCAGCCCCAGCGCGCGCGCGGGCGGCGCGCATAGCCACCGACGCATCGTATCCGCTCGAGGTGGTGGTGGTGGAGGAGCGATCAAATGATGGATGAAAAGCGTAATAATTCAATTCATATTATGTAGAAGATATATACAAATTAATGTGTATCGAGTGCGCAATTTGAAGTAGATCGAAACGAATTACGGATACCTCACCGAAATTGAGGATGTAGGTACACTACTATAGTAGTACCTACCAGCTTGGTAGGGGCGTGCCTTCATAACGAGTACTGGCTACGAGAGAGCGGCTGGTGGTAGTACGCGCGGCGCGAGGCGTCGTCGGTGGCGCTGTAGTCGGTGGTCGAGTCGGCTCGCTGGTAGGGGGACTGCTGCAGCGCGCGGTCCTCGATAGGGGACGAGCACGCGCCGAGCGGAGACAGGATGGTGTCGTCCGCCTCGAGCGACTGACCGTCCGCGGGCGAGAGCAGCATGCCGTTCGGGCTGCTGCGCCGGTTCTGCTCCACGACAGCCCGGATAGCGTGCTTGAAGGCCGTCTCGCGCTGGTTCTCCTCGAGCGCGCTGATGACCATGTTGGCGAGCCGGTCGACTTCCTCCTCCTTCTCCTCCTCGTCCTCCACCAGGCAGCGCATCTCCATGACGAAGCGGCCCATGTCGGCAACGCAGAACATGATGGCGACGGTCAGTCCCGGCCCGCGCTTGAACACCATGTCGTCGTCGTACACCAAGACCACGAGCGCGATGATCCACATGACGACCTTGAGCCACATGAGGTTGCGGTCGAAGTTGTCTCGCCGCAGGCCGCACGACTCGGTCACGACCGGCGCGTACACGAGCACGACGGCCGCGAGCACGGGCGGCCACGAGAACGTGTAGAGCGTCTGCAGGTCTTGCTCGTCGCGCTCCTCCTCCGTGCACGTGCTCGTCGGACACTCGAAGAAGGAGGCCACGAGCAGCACTGACAGGTACAGCTCGAGCGCCGCCACCAGCAGGAACTTGAGCGAGTGCTCGTACACGTGCTCGATGATCTCGCCGCCGACGGCAGGCCGGTGGCCTTGCGCGTGCTCCTCCGCCTCCATCAGCGCACAAGTGTCTTCCAGACTACCTTTTTACTGTCCGTCCGTCCGCCAAGGCGGCCCTTTGACGAGCGGTATGGGTTCAGAGTGTGGCGCAATAGCGACTCGTGATTGGATCATCCTGATTCAGACGCTTCGATTAGAGGGCTCCATTGGAAAGAACCTACTGACTGTGAATGAATTGTGGCATTTGTCACTACAAATTAATTTCTAATGGATTCTATCTGGTTTTGAAATACAGTAACGGAATACGAGTACCGCAGCTTGACTTGGCTTCACACTATAATTGGTGGCATTCGGGGGATTGGTCACAATGCACTCGGTGCAGGTGGCGGCGACGACGGCGCGGCGCTGCCTCCGCCCCCCGCCCGTGCTCGTGGCTCGCTACTCGGACGAGGCGGCCGCTTCCCCTCCCAAGTACGAGAACGTGCGCAAGCTGATCGTCGGCCTGGGGAACCCAGGCGCCAAGTACGCCAACACGCGGTGCGTCGACCGAGCGACCGACTGTAGCGGAGGCGGAGGTCGATGGCTCGTTTATCGTAGTCATCCAACGCCTTGGATGTCGTTTCGGTGCTGCTTTATCAGGCACAACATCGGTAGCATGGCAGTCGCGCACTTCCTGGAGACGTACGCGTCCCAAGTGCTGGTACTAAGAGAGCTGCTCGCCATTCTGATACATCATCGGGAGCTCAAGCACGCGTTCTTTGCTGCAGGGCAAGCCGCTGGCGCTGCGCCACGAGGCAAACAGCCACGGAGACGTCGCGCGCTTCGCCATCGGCTTCCAGCAAGACGCGGACGGCTCGGCGTACCGCGCGGACGACCTGGTGGACGCGGCGTCGGCGCGGCGCAAGGCCAAGACGCAGGCCGAGGGCGTGCCGCACGCGGCCGTGAACGTGGCGCTGCTGCTTCCGGACACGTACATGAACCGCTGGCGGCTCAAGAAGAACGCGCTGGCGCTGAACCGGCAGGACGAGCTGCTGGTCGTGACGGACGACGTGGCGCTGCCCTTCGGCGCGTGCCGCTTCAAGGCCAAGGGCGGTCCTGGCGGCCAGAACGGCGTGCGCGACATCATCAAGTGCGTGGGCTCGGACCGCTTCGCGCGGCTCAAGATCGGCGTCGGCGCGCCGCACTGGTTCGCCGCCGGCGGCACGGGCGCGCCCGCGGGCACGGCCATGGACCGGTTCGTGCTCGCGCGCTTCAACGCCGACGAGCAGGAGGCCATGCCTGCGCTGCTGCGCTACGTGGACGAGCTGCTGCGCCTGTACCTGCACCGCGGCGTCGCGCAGGCCATGACGGTGGCCAACAGCATGGACCTGGCGACGTTTGAGCGCGAGCTGGCGCGTAAAGTTGCGCCAAAATGACGTTCCGACCGAATAAAGGTGCAGGAGGCTATAATGTTGCGCACGTAACGTCCTCAGCAACGTTAGCCGAAATAGAGCAACCTGACCAAGCGTCATCAGTGCTTTGTGCCAACGTTCAGTGCTGTCATAATCCGATCCTAGACCGCCCAACCCAGATCTCCGCTGCATCCACCGCCCAGGACGATGGACAATGCGCCAGCGCCCCCGCCGCCCGTGCTGGTCACGCGTGAGGACCTGTCGCGCGTCGCAGCCGTCGCGGTCGCCGGCTACGCGGCCGTCGTCTGGCTCGCGCTGCAGCTGGACGCGTACTTTGCGCCCGACGACGGCGACGACGCCTTCTACTACCCGTACGCAGCGCTCCTCCGCCCCCGCCGACCGCGTTATGACCGAGTATGCGGTGCTAACGACACGTGCTGGCGGTAGATATGTGGGCTACTTCCTCGTGGCATACGCGTCGCTGCTGGTCATCTCGCGGCTTTTTGAGCACGGTGCGTGTGCCGCCTGCTTCGCTATGGGCTCCGTAGCTCTAACAACGCCTGAGCGCGTGTCCACAGGCACATACACGCTGTACGAGGCGCTGTGGGCGTGCAACGTGTCGCTCGTGCTCGTCATCATGGGCGTCTTCCTGCGTAAGCCCTTCCTCGTCGGCGTCGCGGTGGGTCTCCCGTCTTCATTCCCCCCGTCCCCATCGACAAGGCGTCTGACTATGCAAACTGCTTCTGTATCGTTACACGCTGGCTACTTGGCTGCGGTACTCTACGACTCGGAAGATGGTCACCGTGTCGGGCGACCAGCTGCTGTGGTACATCGACGTGGTCTCGCTCGTCGTCTCGCGCAAGTTCGCGGTGGGCGTCACCAAGTACCTAACGTACCCGGAGAACCGGTCGTTCTCCAAGCAGTTCTTCGCGTCACACCACCTCTGGTTCCTCCCGCTCTGCCTCTGGGTGACCACGGGCCACGGAGGCATGCACGGCTCGAGCTTCGGCGGCTCGTGCGTGCTCACGACCTTCCTGGCCGCCTACAGCCGCGCCTTGACGCCCTTCGAGGTCAAGCAGCGCGGCGACGACCACGTCATCTACCTCAACGTGAACGGCGGGTACGAGTTCTGGAAGGATGTCGACATCCCCGTGCTCCACCTGCTCAACCACCGCCACCCGCTCGTGTACCTCCCGTACCTGGCCGTGGCCGGCAACCTGATCGCCAACGGCGTGCCCCACATCCTCGTCATGGGCGTCGCGCTCGGCCTCAACTTCAACCCGCTGCTCCAGCACTGACACGGCACGCAACAGCCCGGCCATTCAGAGTGTATGGGGGCGTGCAACCTCGCAACCAGATTGTAGAAACCAAAGGGAAAAGGACCCTGTGGCCCTGTCCTTGACCTACTGTAGCTAGTATGCGCCTTGCGAAGTGCGGTGTGCAGTCAGTGCCGGTATCCTTACCATGTACGCACTGGATTGTCGACACTCACCTACGCGCCTTGGCCGACGAGCGCCTGTGGCTGTGGCTGTGGCTGCGCGAGCGGCTTCGAGGTCGACGACGAGGGGAGCGGTCATCGCGGCGGCCGTTGAGGTGGTCAGAGCTCGCTCTGTTGCTCCGCTCGTGGCGACTGTGGGAGCCGTGAAGCTCATGCGACCGCGAACGGGAATGAGTGCGCGCTCGCGCCTTCGACCGAGACGGCGAGGCGCTCTGACTCGTAGCATGGCGGCGAGAGCGCGAGGGCTCCCCTCGACGCCTCGCATCTCCTCGGCCTCGAGGCTTCTCGGATGCAGATGAGCGCGAGCGACTGCGACTGCGACTGAGGCTGCGGCGCCCGTGATTCTCAGCCGGCGATCGGCTGCGGCTCCTGGGCGAGCTTCGTCCTCTCTCCTTCGAGCGAGAGCGGCGGTCACGGCGGTGCTCCTTCCTTCCCGACCGGTGGCGCTTGGCGTCGAGCTCGTCTTCCGAGTCGCTCTCGCTCGCATGGCCTGACTTTTCTCGCCCCCGCTTGTCCTTCTTCGCCTGTTTCTTCTTCTCCTTCTTCTCCTTTTTGGCCTGGCGCTTGGCTTTCTTCTCCAGCTTCTTGAGTCGGTGGCGCTCCTTGCGCAGCGCCTTCCGCTCCCGTTTGGCGCCTTCGTCGTCCGACGAGGAGGCGGCGTCTTTGCCGCCAGCCGCCGCCAGCTCGCCGCAGTCGTCGATCACGACCTTCTGCATGGACGCGGGGCGGTCGTTGGCCACCGTCTCGACGTTCTCCATCTTGCGCACGACGTCCATGCCCGAGACGACCTCGCCGAAGACGACGTGCTTGCCGTCCAGGTGCGGCGTCGGCACGGTCGTAATGAAGAACTGGCTGCCGTTCGTGTCGGGCCCCGCGTTCGCCATGGACAGCAGCCCCGCGCGCGAGTGTCGGTACCGGAAGCTCTCGTCCGGGAACCTGCGGTTGGGTCCAACGCAGATAAGAGACCCAGTGATTCGCACACGAGCAGCTACGCAAGAGGAACCGGCTCGGATAAGAGCGATAGCGACGCACCTGCCGCCGTAGATGGACTCGCCGCCTGTGCCGTCCCGGTTGGAGAAGTCACCGCCCTGGATCATAAAGCCCTTCATGATGCGGTGGAACGGCACGCCTCGGTAGTGCAGCGGCCGGCCCGTCGTTCGCCCCAGCCCGCGCTCCCCCGTGCACAACGCGCTGCTCTCCACGGATAGTATGCAACGCATAGTATACGCCTCGAGTGAGTACAAGGGCGCGTCTGCGGCGTACAGGGGAGAAAGAGAGAGCACGCACCGGAAGTTCTCGGTCGTCTTGGGCACGCCGTCGAACAGCCGGAAGACGACGCGGCCAGCGCGCGAGCCGCCGATCGAGACATCTGATGCGCCAGCCACGGACCTGTCAGTACACCGCTCGGTGTAGTATTGCCCAATACACACGACGGAGCTACACGCACCGAAGAACACGCGCTTGTCGCGCGCCATGCTACCTTCCTCCCTATAGAAAGTAGCTAGCGGTTCGTGATCTTTTGTTGAAAGAGTGCTTTCGCGCGCAGTTTGTGGGTGGTGTACCGTGATGCCTGCGAAGCTCTGCTGTGATTGGTGGAAAAAGGGAGCACTCCGAAATAATGTTGCGCAAAAGTTGCGTGGGACCTGAAAGGTCGCAGCGGTTGCACTGCGCCATGAGCTGCTCGCCCACCGACCCCAAGTTGTATCCAATTGTACCGCGCCCCGGCTTGGAGAGCATGAACGACGACACGCCGGTAGGTCAACTCTCTATCTCTCTGTATGCACTCGGGATCTGGCTGGAGGTGATGTATCTGACGCACGTGCTGGCCGCACGCAGTACACGGTGAGCTACGTGGACGACAGCGCCGAGGAGGCGACGTTCCTCAAGCGGGAGGGGCAGGTCAAGATCGTGTACGCGAACGGGGACACGTTCGAGGGCACCATCGGTTCGGGCCTCACTAAACAGGGCGAGGGCACGTACACGTGGTGCGAGCGCAACGACGACGGCGAAGGTGCGGCGCCGCCGCGGTCGCGGTCCTTGCGTGGCTCTCGTACTAACGCTGCTGCTCGAGCGCACGCTCGTACGCCCAGTCAAGATCCTGGCGACGTACGAGGGCAATTACGACGCCGGCGTCAAGAGCGGCGTGGGCAAGATGACGTTCCCGAACGGAGACGTCTTCCACGGCGAGTGGGCGGGCGACCGGATGCACGGCGACGGGTCCTTCGTGTACGCCAACGGCGACATCTTCAGCGGCAAGTTCGAGCACGGCATCCGCACGGGCAAGGGCACGTACGAGTTCGCCGAGGACAAGAGCCTGCTGGTCGGCACCTGGGCCGACAACACCATCACGGACGGCAAGTGGATGTTCAAGGACGGCGGCTCGTACGCCGGACGCTTCGAGGACGGCAAGCCCATTGGCAACTGCACCTTCAAGTTCCCGAGCGGGCTCCAGCAGGACGGCGAGTACGTCAAGGCGGTGGTGACCAACGAGGCCGGGGAGGAGGTGGCCGTGCACAAGTTCGTCGGTGGCATCACCGTCAAAGTGCGCTAGGCCACTCGGATGGGATCGGCTCGTCGATAAGGGCGGACAATTACGCCGTATCAACGACAGAGATCAAAAGAACCATGCATTGCAATCCATCCGGCCGGCCAGCCGGCGCGGACGCTTTCTCTGTCATTGCCGCTCGCCTACTGCACGTACTTGCTTAAGAAGCGGCGGTGGAAGTCGTTGCGGATCGTGTCGTTGATGAAACGCTTCTTGACTTCCGGCTCGTTGCGCGACTGGTTCTTGAAGACCACGTCGTCGTTCCAGCGGCGCTTCATCTTGGCGCTGCCGCCGGCGCTCGCCGCATCCTGCGTGAGCGGGTTGCCGCGCAGGATCTCCTCGCGTGCCTTGAGCTCGGCCGCCTTGCGCTCCTCCTCCTCCTTATGCAGCCGCTCCTCCTCGCGCTCCTTCTTAATCTTCTCCAGCTCGCGCATGAGCTCTGCCTCTTCGTCCTCGTCGTCATCGCTACAGTTCGCACCACAAACGCATCAGCACGGGTGGTTTGGAGGGCACGAGCTCCATTCGATCCGTCGGCACCTGTCGCTGTCCGAGTCACTCGAGGCGTCCGAGTCGCCTACATCGTCTGCATCGTCGTATTTGCTGGCCACGCTTTTGAGCTGCGACTCTCTGGCGTCCGTCTCCGCGTCGCCGAGTAGCAGCAGCTTCTTGTTCTCCTCCAACCGGCGCAGCTTGTCTGTCGCCCGGCAAAAGACACGCCCGCGTCAGTTCGAGCACTACGCGCACTGCATCAGGCAGGAAGGAGAGGCTTGCCTTGCGCGGTGTTGATCTTTCTGCTCTTCTCCTGCTCGTGCTTCTCCTCCTTGCCCTCCAGCTCGGCGCGCAGGTCCCGCAGCTCGACCTCGTTCGCCGTGCCCTGGCCCACTTGTCTGTACCGTCGTTCCACGCCCTCGCGCGTCAGAAAACAGCGCTAGGCATGCACACACACGTGGATATTTGAATTTCCTATCCCCACCTGATCTTGAGCTTGGTATGGCCCCGCTGGTCCCGCGCCGAGAACAGCGTGCTGGCTTGTCCTGTGTCCGCGATAGGTCCACGCGTGTCACGTCAGAACGCCAAGGAGAGCGGTCGCACCGCCATGGAGACTAGAGAGACGCAGGCTATAGTTGGAGGTCTAGACGTACCGCCAGCATGCCACCCGCCCTCGTTCTTCTGGCCGACGGCGGCGTGCCATGTCGGGCGGTGAGCCGTCGTCATGGTGTCGAAGGTGCTGGCGTTCTTTCCCACTCCACTCTCTCTTGGTGTTTGTCTTGGCTTGAGGAATCATTTGATTGGATAAAACAATAGTATTTTCGAATATTCCTATTTGCTAAAATGTAGAGTACAGAAACGTGGCGAGTAGCAAATTACTTGAGATTTGTATTAGAAAGGGTAACTCCACTGTCAAGTGAGAGTGAGCGTCACTTCACTCACGCTTTCCATAAAGACGCTCACTCTCTCTCTCTCTTATCTGAAGCCCTTCTCATTTACTTTTTGAATTGGCTCGGCGTGCACCAAACCCGAGCGATGGTTAGAGCTCGGGGCGAGCCGCAGCACGCCGCGCGAGGCGTGCAGCAGATGCAGGGGACGCAGGGGACGCAGGGGACGCAGGGGACGCACGCCGGGGACGCTCCGCGACCATGGGGCCGGCTGGAGCGCGTCCTGTCAAGCGCCGCGCGGCCGCGCGACCACCTGCCTCTCAATCAGACGACGCACCGCATCGGCCGCGATGCCGACGCGAACGACCTCGTCTTCAGCGAGGTGTACATCAGCCGCCAGGTGCGTCCGCTTGCTTTTTACACACCCGCTTCTCGCCTGGCGGTGCTGACTTGCGCGCACTATTGCCATAGCACTGCTCCATCACCCTAAAGAGCGCAGACCCCGCCACGGGCAACGCGACTGTCGTCATACAAAAGCACAGGTAGGCTATTCTGTGCGGACGGACGTTCGCTCGATTCGCGTCCTCTTCCCTTATTGACCGCTTCGGTTTTGGTGCCAACCCTACGCTTAGCAGCAGATCCGGCTTCTTGTACGTCAACAAGAAGCCGCTGGCAGCCCACGAGGAGGTGCAGCTCCAGTCCGGTAGCATCGTGCACTTCACAAAGCCCGACACGCCGACCTCCATCCCTCATGCCTACCGCTTCCAGCTTCTGTGCGTCACGTGATATGTCTATACGATCACCGTACTCTCTCGAACGCTGACCCTGTGCCGGTGAAACCCTTGTAGCCCCGAAGGGCTGACGCGCGAGGACCAGAAGCTTCGCGACGAGTTCAGCGCGGTGCTAGCAAAGACTCGGCCCGCGTCGCGGAAGCGCTCACGCGCACAGGCGCTGGCGTCCGAAGAGAGCGCGCAGGACTCGGACGAGATGCCTGTCGCGGCACGGACTCGGTCGCGGCCCGAGAAGAAGCGGCAGCGGAGAGCGTCGACAGAACCAGAGCCAGAGGATGCTCCGAGCGAGAACGTCGACACGTCCAACTCTGGGATGACGCTGCGACACAAGTCCCCTACCCAGATCACGACGCCGCCCAAGCCATCGCCGAAAGCGGCAGGCAAGAAGCGCCGGCGCCTCGAGGAGTCGCGAGCGCCGGACGACGAGGATGACGATGCGCCCGAAACACTCCAGAACTTGTCGACCAAGCAACTGAAGCTGGCGCTCGAGGCTTCGATACTGAAGCAGCAGAACAGCAGCCTAAAGCGCCAAGTGGAGCAGCTCCGTGAGCAAGCCAAACTCGAGAGCCGCGCTCATGAGCAAGCTCTGATGGGAAAGGAAGACTTGACGGTGCGGCTCAACAGCGAGGTGGACGCTCACAATGCTGTCAAGACGAGGGCTGCGAAACTCGAAGCGGAGAAGCAAACCCTTGAGGCGGAGAAGCATGATCTCGTGGCGGAAAAGAACCGACTGGAGGCGGAGGCGATTGCTCAAGCCAACCGGATCAACACAATTCTGGCTGCGCACCAAGACTTGGAGCGCGAGTTGGCGAAAGAAAAGGATGAGCGGAGCAAGGAAAATCTCGCGCACGTTGACGAGGTACTCCACAAACTGTCGTCCGCTCCGCTCGTCGTGTTCGTGCTGCGGCTCTGACCGTTCGATCATGGAATGCCCTCAGGTCCGGCGATTGAAGAGCGAGTATGCACAAACATCTCAGGCGGAGCGAGACGAGCTGCGGTACGTGCGTTTAGCCGGCAGTGAGATGCACCGGCGCTGCTTCTGCTCTAACTCTTTGATATTGTGTCGGTATTTGTGCTCGCAGTAAGAAGTTGCTCAAAGCCGAGAAGGCTAAGCTCGCCTTTGAGAAGACGCTTCGTGCCTACGAGGACACTGTGCAAGAAATGGCGCAATTTCGAGTGCCGCCATACAGCGAGAGCTCGGAGGAGTCGCCTGCGATGCTCGACGCTCGTCGTCTATCGCAGGGATTGGCCGCAGGTGACGAGCACTCGCCTGATACGCCGGATGAGTTTAATTCGAGCGGGCTGGAGCGGCCCGCGGGCGCCGCGGATCACTTGACGTCTCGTACCGCCAATTACTCGGCCGAGAGTAGCCAGGAGCTGACGCAGACCCAGTCGCAGTCGCAATCGCAGGATCTATCGACTTACATCACCGGTCCGTACCGATCTCGGCCTACGCGACGTGCGCTGACGACCTCGCCAACGACGTGATCGACCGACAGCAGTGAGCTGTGCTTCCTCGTGCAAAGTGGCTCATTTGGTCGTATTGGTGCTTAGACACATCTGCGCCGAGTGATCCAAACCGCCGGTCCCAAGGCGCGAGGGCAGACGATCGCTCGTCGACTGTGCTAGGACTGGGCTCATCCGGACAGAGGATGCAAGTAAATGGGCGAGTTGACGAGCTAACCATGCTGAGGGTGCCTCGATATAAATAGCAGTGACGGCTGTTCGCGACTGCATGGTGCGTGCGTCCGTTTTCGACACGCCCCTCTCTTGCTGCACTCTCTTGCCGTGACGATCGCAGCACTCGTGCAGACTCGCTAGCATCAGCACTACAGGTATCCACGATGTACACCAAGATTGCTCAACTTAAGGCTCCGCGCCGCGGCAACAACTTTCCCACCCACCTGTCTGGGTCACGACCGTCTCCAACCCAGTCTTCGGCCCCGTCACCGACGAGGAGCAAGCCACGAAGCGTGCCGCCTCTGTTGGACCTCAACGAGTACTTGCGCAAGCGAGACTTTGCGGCGGCGCTGACGCTGCTACGCGTGGAGCAACGCCAACATCAGGAAGGCGGTGCACGCCCGGCGCTGAGATTGCCAACGAGCACAGCTGCAACCCACGATGTGCGCTTTTGGCGACGCAACACGTGGTGGGTGGCATACTGCGACTTCCACCGTGGCGAAGTCGATGCCGCACTCGCGGGCTTCGAGCAGCTTCTCGGAGAGGATGGCGACAGCGCGAGCCCTGAAAGCGACAGCGAGACGTTCTCAGACCCGTTCGTGGCACGTGACAAGCTCGCATGGCGAGCCAGTCGCGCCTGCTGCCTCTTCTACCTGCAGGACGTGGACGCCGCGGAGCAGCAGGCAATGCGATTGCCGCGCGACGCGCTGTGCAACCGCCTGCTGTTCCTGCTCGCTCATGACAAGGCGCGGGAAGCCCACGATGAGTCCTCGCCCGCGTCCGCGCTGCTGATGGACAGGTACTCAAGGCTGGCGCCGCAGTCGTCGCCGCGTGATCAGCTGGCGGTGGCGTTCGCGAGCTTCTCCCGACGGAACTACTCTGAAGTCGTCGACGCGTACAAGCAGCTTCTCACCGCCAAGTATTCAACTACCGGTGGGAACGTGTCCGCTGTGCACGTCTACCTGGCGATCTGCTACTACCACCTCGAGTACTTTGACGTGGCGGCCGACCTGCTGGCCACCTACCTGGAGACGAACCCGAGCAGCTTCTTTGCCGTGAACGTCAAGGCGAGCTGTCACTTCCGTCTGTACGGGGCGGACGCCGCCTTGAACGTCTTGCAAGGCTTTGGCGCCTGCTTCCCGCACCACCCCGCTGCCAGTCTGTTCGATGAAGAGGGCGGCGCGGCCGGAGTCGCCTCCATCTCCTCGCCGCTTCTTGGCGTGGTGACGCACAACCGCGCTGTCTTCTGCGAGTCGATGCGAAGCGCGAGCGAAGCGTCTGGCGGCTCAGCAGGGACCGGCAGCAGCGCGGCGGCCACCGAGTCAGTGTTGACGAAATTCGTCGGCCGCTTCCCGGAGGCGCGTCTAAACCTGGCGCTGCTTCATCTCCGCCACCGCTCCTTGCCTCGCGCATTGGAGCTACTCGAGGACCTGGAGCCGAGAACCGACGCCGAGCGAATGATCAAGGGCGCGGTCCTCGCACTGGTTGGAGAGCAGAACAGCACGCGAGACCACGTGTTCCTCGCCGAGAAGCTCTTCCACGTACGTGCCTCGCGTATTGTATCTACGCTCGCGCCTCACTCACTCACGTGGCTTGCTGTTACTGACTGCGCAGACGGTCGGCTCCGCTCCTGACAGAGTCGATACGATCCCAGGGCGGCAGAGCATGGCGTCGTACTTCCTTTTGCGTCGAGAGTTCGCCGACGCGCTCGTGTACCTCGAGTCAATCGTCTCGTACCTGGCACCGACCAGCGTCGCCTTCAACTGGAACTACGGCGTCTGCCTGGCTGTTGTAGCCACCTCGGGTGCCACGGATAGCGACACGTCCGCCAGGTACTACCAGCAGGCCCTGGAGTGTCTCGAGCGAGTGCGTACGCTGAGTACGAACCTCGCGAACGACGTCGCGCTCGTGTCGTGGCTCGCTCGCTGCTACGTGCGTGGCAGCGTGGGGAACAACGCCCTCAACGGGATCCACGTCCGGGCGTGGGAGATCTACACAGAAATTGTGTCTACGGCACCTCCAGCGGACGCGCGAGCGGTGCTCAAGGTGGTGGCCAACGAGTACTACCGCTCGATGCGGTTTTACCTGGCCGCCAAGGCATTCGACGCGCTCGAACGCCAAGAGCACGCAGTGGACCCGGAAGTCTGGGAGGCCAAGCGCGGCGCGTGCGTCGGCTTTTTCCGTCAAGTCGCGACCGGCGAGGAGCGGGATGCGCCAGGCAGTGGCGTCAAAACGCGTGCCGTGGTGCCGCCTCTGCTGTCTACACGGGTGGACGAGGTGCTGACGCTACTCGCGAGGTCCAGCAACGCGCTCGAGGCGTCGAAGCTGACCGTCATGCTCAAGAAATGGGTCGCCACGCTCAAGCTGCGGTGAGACACCGAGACCAAGGTATGTACGTGCTGCGTCGTATGTGTATCACTCCTTGGGATGCTGTGGCCACCCACCTGTCTTCCAAATGGACAGGGCATGCATTTGGTACCTGTGCGCCTGCTACGTGGGTCTCGAGTGCAACTTCGTGTCCTCACGAGGGAGCACGCGCATGTTGAACTGCTCGTGGGTTGGGTGAATGAGCCACGCCACGTACTTGGCGCCGCTGCTCTTGGGCGAGACCTCGAGCCGGAAGCTGGCGAGCACCGTGGCGGCGGCCGCCTTCATCTCCACCATGGCCAGGTGTCGGCCAAGACACACGCGCGGGCCAGCATGGAAGACGGGGTACTGGAACGCCGTCACGTGCTTGATGCGCACGGTGTCGCCGTCGTGCTCGAGCCACCGCTCCGGCCTGAACTCGTGCGCGTCTCGCCCCCAGATCCTCTCGGACCGCCCCATGGCGAACGTCGGCAGGCCCACGCGGTCGCCTTTCGCGACGAAGGTGCCGTCCGACAGCAGCGTGTCTGCCACGCACGTGCGCATGTTGAACGCCACCACGGGGTACAAGCGCATGGTCTCGCGGATCGTCGCCTCCAAGTAGACGAGCTGCTGCAGCTGCTCCTCGGACGGAAGGAACGGCTGGGCGGCGTCCTGCGCGGGACCAGGCTCAGCCGGCGGCCAGTAATGGCGCAGCTCCTGCGCGATCCGCTTGTCCACGCGCGGGTGGCGCGCGATGCAGAGCAGGACCCAGCTGAGCGTCTGCGCCGACGAGTCGTGCGAGGCGATGAGGAAGCTGATGGCGATGCCACGCAGGAAGGTCGAGTTGTCTCGCGGAGCCGGCTGGTCGCCCGCGTCGGCGTACATCTCGTCCATGAAGACGGAGACGATGTTCTTCCTCCTCGGCCCGGCGCTCGTCTTGTTGTCGACGAGCGAGCGGTGGATCAGCGCCATGGCGACGCGGTTGATGCCCACGAGGTCGCGCCGCATCGCTCTCTCCAGCCCGATCCCGAGCGCGCGTTGCAGCTTCCAGAGCCACGGCGGGAGCATGAGGCGGCGCCCAATGACGGACTCGACGCGCTCGAGCGCTAGCATGAACTCGCGCAGCTTGGCCCCGCCTCCCAGTCCATCTGCGGCATCGTCGTCGTGGCCGTCTGCGTCCAAGAAGTCCATGGTGACGCCGAAGCCGATCTCCAAGGCCACTTGGACCGCGAAGTCGCTCGACAGCACCGTCAGGTTGGCCTCTTCTCGAGTGGCGTCCTCCACGCTGGCATCCACGCGCTCATAGCGCTGGAG
This sequence comes from Phytopythium mirpurense, assembly GCA_023338055.1. NCBI lineage: Eukaryota > Oomycota > Peronosporomycetes > Pythiales > Pythiaceae > Phytopythium > Phytopythium mirpurense. Next base: position 20,981 of record JAADXZ010000144.1, read on the forward strand.
CGCCTGGTGCAGCGCGGCAGCGTGGCGGTGGATGATGGGCAGCACACCGTCGTCTCCGTCGAAGCCGGCGCCTCGAAGCATGCGAGGTGTGAACAGCTTGGCGAACACGCGCCGCTGCCGCTGCCAGGTCACTCCGTCGGTGCCTAGCAGACTGTCGCCGATGAGGTCGAAGAAGGTCGAGTGCACACCGCGCTCGAAGTTGTAGAAGTGCGTCTTGAGCACGTCCTCGACCGTGCGCGGGTCCGTCAGGACGACCATGTCGGGCTGCGTCAGCACGCGGAGCAGCAGCGGCTCGTCGCGGACGCGCGCGCACTCGCGGAGCATGTCCCAGGTCAAGAGCGTCGACGGATCGGTGGAGAGCACGTCCCACGTGTCAGCGAGCAGCGGCAGCGTCGTGCTGCGGCGGTGCGGCGCCTTCCGCGCCTGCTTCGTTGCCATGACGGACGGCGGATTGAGCGCGACGACGTCAGGCGAGCACTTGCGATAGAAGCGGGCAGAGAGCGCGGTCAGTGTCGACAGAAGCAGTGCGGCCACGGCTGCCACGCCCGCCGTGGACCAGGACTGGCGCAGAGTGCCGTCGAACAAGCAGAGAGGGATCTCCTCCAGCAAGGAGAGCGCCTGTGCAAGCGCTGGGTGGACGTCGCCGGCGAGCATGGCCCTCCTCTCTCACAGCAGCTTTCGACCCGCGTTGACGTCCCACGGCCAAGCGAATCCGAGAATGAGCAGCTCAGCTCGCACTCAGGCCGCATGCCGAGCCGAGGGCGACGCGCTTAGCCGCCAGTGGCCCGCCATTGGTGCGCGTCGAGGTACAGCGGCACCAGGAGCCGACCACTGGCGTCTACAACAGCGCTTGTTGCTGGTGTTTCCTCCTGGCGCCAACTGTATACGCGAATCGTGAGCTCACGTGATGGTCGGGCCGCCAGCTCCAGCTGGAGCGAAGAACCGAAGAACTGCTCCACAAGCGCCGGTCGGTGTATTAAAGTACTGCGGGAACAACGTGTGTCGGTCCCTCCTCAACTCCTAGAAGCTCCTCGGGCATGCGCGCACCGCCACGGATCTGGCGTGGTGATCCGCGGGCGGTTCGGTCGCATGGATCCAGCTCGGAAGAGACCCACCACGTCTTCGTCAGCCCTCGGATCGCTTGGCGCCTCATGTATCACCCCACACGAGCAGGCGCGGCCTCGGGTATCCGCTTGGACGAAGCATCGCGAGCTGGTGGCGAGGCGATGGCGGGCGGGGACTTTCGGCGAACGAGCAGCGAGCAGACGACCAGCAGGACGAGCGCGGCGAGGCCGGCCGCACCGGCGAGCAGCTCCGACGAGGGCCTGTCGAACACGGAGAGCACCGCCACGAGCGCCGGGTGCATGTAGACGACGAACATCCTCGGCCCGTCGGTCGGAGAAGCTGGGAAGCGGTGGCGGGTGCGTCTCCGGGGCCGTGCGCTTTTCAAGAATGAGCGAGCGCCAGGCGCCATCGATCGGTCGGTCGGTCGGTCGGTCGCTGTGAATCACAGACACTGTGATGTGACACAGAGGCGCTCGCTCGCATCAAGCGAGTCACCTGGTCACGGAATGGCCATTTCCTGTAAGATGCGAGCAGTTCGACGGCGCACGGTACTGTACTTGAAGGCAGTGGCACTGGTGGTGCTGCACTGAGCGATCCCTGGGCTCGTGATGAGCCCGAGCAGCGTGATATATTATATCGTGCGCTATTCAAAGTCGCTGGTACGACACCGTACACCCGAGAGGTGCAGCTGCCGAGCTACTGGACGTCCGCCGGCGAGCGTCTCGAGTCGACGCGCATGCGCAGCGGCTCCTTCATGGGTCGAGTGAGCGACGCCACGTACGTGGCTTCCTGTCCCTCGGCCGGCAGCTCCAGCCGGAAGCTCGCCAGCAGCGCGGCTGCGGCCGTCTTGATCTCGAGCATGGCCAGGTGGCGGCCCATGCACACGCGCGGGCAGGCGTGGAAGGCGGGGAAGCGGAAGGCCGACGCGTGCTTGACGCGCAGCGCATCTCCGTCGCGCTCGAGCCAGCGATCGGGCCGGAAGGCGTCCGCGTCGGGCCCCCAGAGGCTTGGCAGGCGGCCCATGGCGAAGGCCGGCAGCCCCACACGCGTGCCGGCGCGCACGGCCGTCCCGTCGTAGAGCTGCGTGTCGGCGACACACGTGCGGACGTTGAAGGCCACGACCGGGTACAGCCGCAGCGTCTCGCGCACCACGGCCTCCAGGTACACGAGCTGCTGCAGCTGCGCCTCGGTCGGCAGGAAGGGCGCCTCGCCGAGCCCGCGCGCCGGCCAGAACCGCCGCAGCTCGGCCAGGACGCGCGCCTCCACCTGCGGATGGCGCGCGACGCAGTACAGGACCCAGCTGAGCGTCTGCGCCGTCGAGTCGCGGCCGGCCACGAGGAACCCGACGGCGAGGTCGCGCAGCAGCGTGGGCCGCGCCTGGCGGTCGCCGTCGAGCTCGTCCATGAAGACCGTCACGAGCGTCCGGCGCCGGGAGCTGGAGCCGTCGCGGGTCGCGGCCAGCGAGCGGTCGAGCAGCCGCGAGACGACGCCGTCCACCCGTGCGATGTGTCGACGCAGGGACCGCTCGAGGCCCACACCGAGCGCTCGCTGCAGCTTCCAGAGCCACGGCGGCAGCCTGAAGCGGCGGCCCAAGACGGACTGCGTGTCATCCAGTGCGCGGAAGAAGGCGTGCAGGTCGTCGGCGGGAGCGTCGGAAGCGGCGGGAGGCGCGGCGCCCAAGCGGCCCAAGGGTACGCCGAAGCCGATCTCGGTCACCACCTCGACCGTCAAGTCGCTCAGCAGCGCCGACACGTCGACGGCCTCACGGTGGGGCTCGCCCTCAAGCCGCTGCTGACGCCAGAGCAGTTGATGCAGCGTCGTGACGTGCTTGTGGATGATCTGCATGACGCCGGCCTCTTCGTCCGCGCTGGAGCCGCGGAGCACGGTCGGCGTGAAGAGCTTGGCGACCACGCACCGCTGCAGCTGCCAGGACTCTCCATCGGCGCCGAAGAGCCCGTCGCCCGTGAGTTCGAAGAAGGCGTCGTACACGAGCCGCTCGAAGTTGGAAAAGTGCGTCTTGAGCACGTCCTCGACCGCGCGCGGGTCCGAGACCACGAGCAAGTCGGGCTGGCGGAGCAAGCGGATGAGAAGCGGCTCCCCGTGGACGCGGGAGCACTCGTCGCGCAGGTTCCAGGTCAGGAGCGTCGAGAGGTCCGTCGAGAGCAGGTCCCACGTGTCGCCGAGTATCGGCAGCGATGTGCTGCGGCGGTGCGGAGGCTTGAGCGTCGGCTTTAGTGGTGTGGACGCCAGGGAAGAGACTATGTCGGACGGAGACTTGCACTGAGCCTTGCACTGTCCGCGGAGGAAGAGGATGGACAGTGTCGACAGAGCGAGCATGGCGGCGGCTGCCGCCACTGTCAAGCAAGGGGACGGGGTATGGTCGAGCAAGGAGAGCGCCGTCACCAGAAGTGGGCGCATGTGAACGCCGAGCATCTTCCTTTTCCGGCACCGCGGCCTTCGACTGGTGTTGTTGGAGGCTCCGAGTCCGAGTGAATCGGAGAATGGGCAGCCTCTACCACTAGTATTGCGGACAATGCAGCCACGTTGCTGCTAGGCGCGTCGGGGCGGCTGGGACTCGCCACCTTGCTTGGCAAGCGTGAAAGACCGAGCGAGGGCTCTTGCCTGCGTCATCTCAGGTGGCGGTAAATCAAGGCCACCGTCTACAGGAGCGGACGTGTCTGCTGCTGGTGTGATTCACACAACGGAGCGCCCGCCACTGGTGTTATCTGCGCAGCATACAGTAGGTATTTGCGCTGCTTATTGCGCACGCAGCGCGCATTTGTTGCCGCGTCAATCGCGGCAACAGCAACACACGAGGAGCTCGTCGAGGGGTTACGCTGTCTTTTTGAACCCATCCGCCAAAGTGTAACCCGACCGTGTACCTCGAGCCGAGGCTTCAAGTAACTGACTTGAAGTCAGTACCCAAGACCTCCTCTCCACCCCACGTTTTTCCTCTCAATCACCAAGCGCTGGATGGCCCTCTCGTCCTTCTTCCAGCCGCTCCCGGGCGCCGACCGCGCGTCCCAGGCGCAGCTAGCGCTTGTGGCGGCGGCCGCGGCCGTGCTCACCGCGGCGCTGCTCCGCCTGAGTCGCCCCAGTACGAAGAACGCCGCGCGGCTGGGGCACCGCCTTGCGGCCGAGTCGCCGACGGCCCGGCCGCTGCTGGGCAGCACGCTGGACCTGGTGTGGAACGTGGGCCGCTTCCACCACTGGATGACGGACCAGTGCCTGCTGCATGAGGGCCGTCCGTGGGTCATGCGCGCGCTGGGGCGGCCCGACGTCGTCGTCCTCGGCTCCGTCGCGCTGGTCGAAGACGTGACGAGCACGCAGGCGAGCACCTTTGTGCGCGGCGACTACGCGTACGAGATCTTGCGTGACCTGCTGGGTGACGGCGTCATCACGCTGGACGGCGAGCGCTGGGCTCAGCACCGGCGCGTGGCGTCGCAGCTCTTCACTGCGCGCGTGCTGCGCGACTCGCTGCTCGCGACCGTCGACCGGCACGCGCGCGTGCTGCGCGACGTGCTCGCGGACGCCGCGCACGCCGGCGAAAGGCTCGACTTGTCGGCGCTGCTCGGCCAATTCACGCTCGAGGCGTTCGCTGAGATCGGCTTCGGCGTGCAGCTCGAGGGCTTGCGCGCGCGCCAGCCGCACGCGTTCCAGCGCGCGTTCGACGGCGCACAGGCGGCCATGTCGGCGCGATTGATGGCGCCCGACTGGCTCTGGCGCGTGCAGCGCTGGCTCGGCGTCGGGCTCGAGGGCAAGCTCGTGCGCTGGCTGCGCGAACTCGACGCCGTGGCGCTCGAGCTCGTCTCGCGGTCGATCGCTCGGCACGCGGGCGGCGAGCAAGGGCAGGACCTCATCTCGCTCTTCCTCGACCACTCGGCAGCGGGCGACGGACGCTCCGGGGGCGCCGCCGTCGACGCCAAGGGCCTGCGGGACCTAGCCATCCAGTTCCTCATGGCGGGGCGTGACACGACGGCGCAGACGCTCAGCTGGTTCTTCTTCGAGCTGAGCGAGCACCCAGAGGTGGAGGACCGGATCCGCCGCGAGGTGCGGACGCACATCCCGGCGCTGCTCTCGGCCGACGACTACTCGCTGTCGCTAGAGGACACGCAGGCGCTCGTGTACACGGAGGCGGCGCTGCGCGAGGCGTTGCGGCTGTACCCGACGGCGCCCATGAACGCGCGCGACGCGGCGCAGGACGCCGTGCTGTCGGATGGCACGTTCGTGCCCAAGGGCGCGCGCGTCGGGCTGCCCGTGTTCGCCATGGCGCGCATGCCGAGCATCTGGGGCCCGGACGCCGCGCAGTTCAAGCCCGAGCGCTGGATCGACAAGGAGACAGGGAAGCTGATGGCCGTGTCCGAGTTCCAGTTCCTGACGTTCCACGCCGGGCCGCACCGGTGTCTCGGGCGGCACCTGGCCATGATGGAGATGAAGGTCGCGGTCGCGCAGCTGCTGGCCAAGCTCCACGTGCGCGTGGTGCCCGGGCAGACCGTCACGTACCAAATGTCGCTCACGCTGCCCATGAAGGACCCCTTTATGGTCGAGGTTGAGCCCGTAGAGTGAGCAGAGAGGTGGTGTATGGCACAGAGTGGGCATTATGTTGGGAACGCACTCGCTCTTCGTAATCTGCTGCGTTCGCCCCGGTCGAGCCAGCGTGAAGGTCGCTGAGAAAAGGTCCTCAGTCGGTCGCGTCGTTACAATCCGATGGCTCTGCGAGGAAGAGAACGGCCGCGAGCTGAGCGCTGAGCGTGACGTCTCCGCTTGGTGTTCGTAGCGCCGGCAGGTCAGCGCGGTCGTCAGAGGTTGTATCGGGATGTCGAGTTCCAAACCTGAGGCTGTGAGAGAGTGGCGACCGTGGCGACGCCAGCAAATCGCGCGCTACCGCGCCGATGAGCCAGGAAGCGTACTCGACAGGGTCCTGGAGGAAGAGGGTACGCACGACCACCGACATGACGTCGGTCTCGGGTCTATCCGTGCCGTCCGGGTACGTTGGATGCTTGAGGCGGTCGAGTAGCGCAGCATGGCGCTGTTTGATGCTGCGAACGACCTGCGTATCGAGTACCGTTAGCGATCACGGAGCCGACACAAGCATATACGGCACGTACGTCCTGCTGGTCGTCGGAGAGCGAGCCGAGGAAGAGCTGGAGCATCTCGCGGCTGACGTCTCGGATTCGGTCCACATTCTCGGCCCAGTCGTTCTGTTCTTCGGTAGTATCAACCCCAAGACCTCCACTCGCACCTTGTTTCAGGGTCGCCAGGGCTTGGCGATAGCTCTCTATCGCTCGGGGCGAGTCCCCGACTCGCGCGGTCGCTGCCGCCAGCTGCAGGTTCGACGCCAGGACGTCCTCGTGACAGCTCGGCAGTGAGGCTTTACGCATCGCCAGCGCTTTCGCTGCCATGTTGTACGCGTCTTGGTCGACAGCAGCGATCTCGGCCGCGACATGATAGCACGACGCAGTGAGCAGCTTGAGCTGCACTGCGTCCCTAACGGTGATCGGAGAGCTCAAGTGACGCTCGTAGATGGCGATCGCGTCCTCCAGCACGGCGAATACCTCGTCGACGGTTGGAGAGGCGGTCGCCTGCCACCGTTCGTGCATAAGCATAGCTTGGCGGCGACGCACATGAGCGTAGGTCAAGCTCCAGCTGCCGTGCGTCTGACGCGACAGCTCGGCGCAGTCCGCTAGCACCGCCTCCGCCCGCGCCAGCTCTCCAGCGTCCGTATACACGTCGACCATGGTCATGAAGATTTCGATTAGGGCCGAGCTGCACGGCCCGAGATGCCACATGGCAGCGCTCAAAGCGTCCGTGAAGTGGCGCTCAGCACTTGGCAGGTCGTGGGAGAGACCGTCGAGCGTCATCGCGACCGTGAGCGCATGAGCTGCGATTGCGTGGTTCTTGGGAGCGACCTCGACAGCGAACGAGGCGTACTCACGCGCGTCTTGGTCACGGCTCAGGCGCAACGACAGCTCGGCTGCACGCGTTAGATAGTGACTCAGCGTCACTTGGCAAAAGCATCCGCCTCCTTTATCCGTTTCCAGAACCGACAGCCGAAGCTTGACGCTGTCAAGGGCCGCTTCAAGCTGGTCACAGGCTACCAACTCGTCCTTCGCAGTCAAGATCGCCTCACACTCTGCCGTTATCGTCACTGAAGCTTTGCATGCTGACTCGATACGCTCGACGTCCTCTTCCGAGACTGGCGAAGGCGACCGGAAGTTGTACTCCATGTGGTCGCACAGAGCGACACGAGTCTGCGCCTGGACAGCGTGTACGAGCTGAGGGAGGTAAATGGCGTCGCCGCTCATGATCGACTCGAATGCCAGCGCTGGGTGGTCTTCCTGCAGCGAGAACTTTTCTAGAACGCGCGGAAGGATGCGGCCTTGCCAGAATGACTTGGAGTTTGGATGAGAGTCGGCGCCGAAGAGCAGGTTCAAGAACTCGACGACCACGCGCACCGCGCTACGGCACACAAGCGCCTGTCGAGCGTCGGTGACTGCTGATGCCTGTGACGCGTCGACACTGTTGTTGCTATTGTCACCATCTTCATCAACACTGTCTCTGGTTGTTGACAAGTCGAAACAATCGGGACTGGCGGCACTCTCGAGCACGATGGCGCGAAGAGAGATCGCTAGCTCGACTTTGGCGGCTCGCGCGAGCATCTCACTCAAGAGGAGCCGCCTCGTGTCATCTCGCGTTGCCAGCGTGTAGCATCTCCCGAGGAACTTGACGTTGATCCCGGACGCGTGGAGAGCGTTGGACAGGTCGTGAGAGTGCTCCAGTTTGAGCGGGGATGCCTCCAGATCAGCCATGAAGCCTGGAATGACCATCTCCATGAGGTGCTCAGACGCGCTGCGAAGAGCGAGCTGCAGCAATTCAGGTTCGCGCACTGAATCTGAGTCGATGCTGGAGGGGTTGTCTGTTGCTTGCAGCGCTTGGAGAGGGAGGAATGGACCGTGCTGGCTCACGAACTCGCGGCGAAATCTGCAAACTGTATCGTCGCCATCTAGCACAACGGCTGGGAACAGACATGCGAGGTTGTGAAGCATCACGACCGGAGTCTCTCCGTCCAACTTGATCGAGCATCCAGCGTGGCTTGGGATGAAGGGTGGCAGTGTGAAGCCTTTGATGGTCTCTGTGTGCTCTGGATGATGAATTGGACGATCGTAGATCAAGCCCAGTCGCTCGAACGCCAGTTGAAGACCGCGTGCGACGGGTTCTTTGAGGACTCTCGCGTGTCCAGGGCTCGATCTCAGCCGACACGCCTCCATGTGCGCCGTGTTCGAAGCGACGACAAAGCAGCGAAAGCCGAGATAGTTGACACAGCATTGCAGCGGCACGCACAACCGAAACGTCTCCGATGCTGGCGCCTCACCGACGGCTTCGCTCGCTTTTTCCCTCTGAGCTTCTTCAATCGCATAGTGGAGAGCGTTCGCTGCGCCGATCTGGTAGTTCATGATGCGATTGAACTCTAGCTGGATCTGTGTATCGTCGCACGGGCATGTAGACTCGATACGTGACGTAGCCACTGCCGGGCTTTGCTTCTGCCCCGTGACCATATAAATCAGCATGCTGTCGTGGTGATAGCGAACCAAGTAGTCTTGGATCCACGGGAACGCAGCGAGTCCATCGGTCGCTAGGATTTCATCGCGGTCTTCGGTCGAAAGCGGTGGAATGGTCTTTGCTGCATCAGGGAGAGCGAGCTCCTCGATAATCTTGCGGGTGGTAAGCTCAGCAGTTTCACGGAAGCGATTGACGAGAGCTGCAGCGTGCAGCCCACGCACAAAAGGGTCCGTCGTCGACGAGGCACTGAGAAGACGACGGTACTGTGCATCCCAGTCGATCCTGCTTTCGGTCGAACTTGGTAGCCCAGACTTTTGTGCTGGGTATGCTTTGGGAGGGTGAAGCTGGTTGCTCGTCACTGACTCATCAGGCGATGCAGTTCGAGCTGAGCTTGGGTCGGCGTCAGCCCCAGTGTCTCGCTTCAACAGCGCAGTCTTCTCACTCTGCACTCGATCCATCACACACTGCGCGTTGTAGTAGTTGGACAGCCATCGCAGCAGTCGGTCGCGACTGATTTTGCCCTGCTGGGTCGGGTCGAGCTGTTGCTGGATCAGCGCGAGCTCGGCCTCTTCGCCCTGCCACCCTGCGTGCCGAATCCAAGCCACCGGGTCATAGATGTAAGGAGAGCCACGAGGCTGCTAGGATATACAAGATGGCGTGAACGCAGCTCAGCACTTCTATAAAGGGAAAGGATATCTCTCGAAGAAGAGTGCGCAGCTTGCTGGTCTCCAGCTTGTCCGTCCGCCGAGGATCGAGCTGCCTCGGCATCGGCATACTTAGATCGGATTGATAGGACGATCAGGTACTACAATAGATACACCCAAAGGGCCAACGTACCGACGTGAACGCCTCCGCCGCGCGTCGCACCTTCTCCGCCACGCTAGGAGCCGAAATTCCCGCAGATCGCAGAGTTCTTTTAGACACTATTCGCGTGCAAAGTAGCCTCGACTGTGGAGAGCGCGTGTACATGGAAGACGCCTCTTTCTCGGGCGAGTCGGGACGCGCTACGGACTAGAGCGTTGCATACATACAGCCAGCCGTTAGTCCAAACTCAAGTAACGAGCATTTACTGCCGGTAGTGTGTACCGTCAGCGCCGCTTTCCACTCGACCAGGTCCGTGTCTGACACGCAGGCGAACGTCTCGGGCTTGGCGCCCTGCCCCATCACACACGCACTTGGTTAGCTACTATAGTAGTACCCCGCTCTCGTGCTCTGTGCTCCCCCCTCGCCTTGCTGCCCGGGATCAAGTGAAAGACGTGTCTGCGGCCCAACTTCTTCTGCACACCCTTCACCCTCCCGTTAGTTAGGCAAACCCCCTATGACCCTGACCTTGGCCCACGTGTAGTCCCTCGCACCTCGTTCGCAGGCGCGAAGGTGAAGTCCGAGAGATCGAGCACGCAGTTAATATGGCGTGAGCTGGACCAGGAGAAGCTCGATTGCTGCGCGGACGCGATGGGGAAGCACTTGAGCACGCGGCCGTCCCAGTGCGCCCACTTCTCGGACCACTTGGCGCCGAACAGGCCCGGGCTCAGCTGGCAGCCCGCCACAGCAGGTAGAGCGTCAATACCGTCCATCTTGATATGGTAATTGCGGTGTCTAACGACCGCTGCCGCACCTTGAAGAGCTTGCCGGACTTGGGCTCGGCCGCCATCTTGCTTTGAGCTCTTCACCGATCGCACCTTGAAGCGCCGTAAGATCGCAATATTTGTGTGCGTCACATGATTCAAGTCGTAATTGAGGGCTATTTTGCCTTTTTTAACGTTCTGCCCACAAGTTCATTGCCGTTTCGTGGTGTTTGTGTGCTGGCGAAATGCCGGGCGCTGATTGGCCACTCTTAGTTGCACCGCCGCGTCACCCCCCATCACGGCAACATTCCGCACCCAAACGGATCCGCCCAAGTCAAATGAGAGGCGCTCATTGATCGATTGGCGGCGGCGCTCCCAGCTCCTACGTTACCACCTAGCAGCAGCAGCAGCGCTACAGAGAGAAGGCCATGGCCACCGAGCAGGAGCCCGAGGTGTCGCTCTCGAGAGCCGAGGTGATCCGTCTGCACGAGGAGTGCGGCAACCTCAAGTTCCTCGAGCACGTCAACCTGTCCAACACGGACGCGTGTACCGAGGCGTCGCCCGCCTACATCTACTACATGCGCGGCCTGCAGTGCTCGCGCGACCCGCGGCTGGCGTACCACTTCTGGGCCAACTTTGGGCGCAACCAGTTCCACCTATTCACGGGCCAGCCCAAGGACGAGCAGATCCGCGCGACCATCGTGCTGTACGCGCCCGACCTGGACGAGCTCGAGGCGTCGCTCGAGGGCGTGCGCGAGGCGCTCAAGGGCACCAAGTTCGCCCTCGAGCGCGTCAACCGCGGCGGCGCGTCGACGCGCGACTACCCGCGCGCCAAGTGGCACGAGCTGTTCGACTTGGACGCGTACGACCACCTCAAGACGCGCGACCCGTATGGCAACGACATTCGCGTGTTCACGACGCCGCGCCACTACTGGAGCATCTACCAGTCGCTCGGCAAGATGCTGCCCGTGACGGGCGGCGTCGAGGGCAAACCGCAGGGCATGCCCTTCCTCTACTACCCGGCGCGACCGGGCATCGCGCGCGGCATTGCGCGCTTCTTCGAGCACTACATTGGCGCCAAGACGACCGTGGTGGACAAGCCGGACGGGCTCGTGCGCACCAATGTCTGGTGCGGCCCGCTGCAGGCCATCGTGTTCGACGAGCTCGAGTCGGAGCGCGACAGCAAGGGCGAGTACGACGGGCACCACGTGTGCTTCCACATTGACCAGTTCCAGCAGCGCTTCGAGCTGGCCGCCAGCGAGTCCATGAACTGGAACAACGTGCTCTTCTTCGACCGCTGCGGCACGTGGGCTGAGGCCAGCCGCGACCAGCAGTACCGCATCCTGCACCTCATCGACCCGCTCGACCGCTCCTTCCTCATGTCGTTCGAGATGGAGATCCGCTCCGCCCAGCACTTCCGCTACCTCATCCACCGAGACGACGTGACGGACGAGCAGGAGGCCGCCAACGAGCTCCTGCGCCAGAAGAACCTCTGACATGGCTGCTCGTACAGTACGTACCGTACCAACAGGCCTAGAGCACGCTTCGGACGCTTTGACGCGTTTGCTCGCATGGAATCCAGTCAATCTCAATCGTTGTTAGTGTCATGTATGGCTCACGAGCATCTCCTACCGCGCTCTATCTCTCACAATCAATCCCCTAGAAGGAGTGGTAGCAGCAAGCGAGTGAGGATGGATAGCTCTCACTCAGTTGGCGTCGTCGCCAGTCTGACGCCAGTGGTCGACGAGCGAGCGGAAGATGCCGTCGGGCTTGCGCTGGAGCTCGGCGGGCGAGTCGAACTCGGCGACCGTGCCCTTCTCCATGACGAGGATGCGGTCCGCGTCCAGGATGGTGTTGAGTCGGTGCGCGATCGTGAGGCACGTGCAGTCGCGGAACTCCTCGCGGATGCTCAGCTGGATCTGCCGGTCCGTGTCGGCGTCGATGGACGCCGTGGCCTCGTCCATGAGGATGACGCGCGAGCGCTTGAGCAGCGCGCGCGCAATCGACAGCAGCTGCCGCTCGCCCACGCTAAAGTTGCTGCCCTTCTCGTCCACGGGGTCCTCGAGCGACGCGACGGCCGTCTTGGCGAGCGACGCGCGCTTGAGCGACGTCCACATCTGCTCGTCCGAGTACTGGTTGAACGGGTCCAGGTTGGAGCGCACCGTGCCCGAGAAGAGCACCGGGTCCTGCGGGATGATGGCCACGTTGGCGCGCAGCTCGTGCAGCCCGATCTTCCCAATGTCGACGCCGTCGATCGTGATGCAGCCCGCGTCCAGCTCCGTCAGCCGCATGAGCGCCACGATCAGCGAGCTCTTGCCCGCGCCCGTGCGGCCCACGATGCCGATCTTCTCGCGCGGGCGCACCGAGAACGAGAGCCCGCGGAGCACGCGCGGCAGCCCCGGGCGGTAGCGCAGACTCACCTGGCGGAACTCGATGGCGCCCTGCGACGGCCACTCGACGGGCGGGCGCAGCGCCAGCGACGCGCTCTCGAGCGGCGCCTCGGTCGGCATCTCGGTGTACGTCTGGATGCGCTCGACCGAGACCATCTGCGTCTGCAGCTGGCTGATCATGCGCACCGTCCAGTTGAGCGACTGCGTGACGCTGAAGGCGTACGTGAGCGACACGCCCACGAGCCCCGCAAAGGCCGCGCCGCGCTGCTCGTGCGAGTGCGCGACGACGGCCGCGAGCGCGGCGCCCGTGGCGATCATGGTGCCCACGAACTCAAGACGCAGCGCGAGCCAGCAGTTGATGGAGAAGTTGAGGAAGTACGCGCGCTGGTTCTTGTCGAGCAGCGTCGTGTTGAGCGCCGAAAAGGTGCGCTCGACGCGGAACGCGCGGATGGTGGGCAGGCCGTCGAGCGTCTCGGACAGCAGCGCGAAGATGGGCGAGCGGCTGATCGAGTCGAGCCGCTGCAGCTCGCGCGACGTCTTGATGAAGTAGCGCTGCGAGCACCAGTAGCTGGCGAACACGGGCGCGAGGATGAGCACGAACATGGGCGTGATGAACGAGACGGTCGCGAGCGTGATGACCACGGCCACGACCGTGTTGAGCAGCCCGATCCACGTCGACGGGATGCTCTCGTCCACCGTGTAAATGTCCTTGGACAGCCGGTTCACGATGCGGCCCAGCGGCGTCGTGTCAAAAAAGGACACGGGCGCGCGCAGGATGCGCGTCAGCAGCTCGCGGAACAGCAGTCGGCTCGCGTGCAGCGAGCCAAAGTATAGCAGCAGCACGCGCACGAACAGTGCCACGCCGTACACGGCGTTCAGCGCCATGTACACGTACACGTAGTAGAGCTGCGAGTGCGCGCTCTCGGGGTCGCTCCCGGCCTCCGACCAGTACGAGATCCACAGCGTCGACAGCAGCGTCATGCCCTGCGCCGCGAAGAACGCCAGCACCACGAACGCGAACGCCACGTAGCCGCCGAATGCGCGCATCCACGCGCGGTAGACGGCCCACGAGACCTCGCCCGTCGACCGATCCTCGTCTACCATGAGCGCACCGCTCTTGCCGTCCGCGTCAGCGTCGCTCTGCGCCGACGACAGCCGCGAGCGCGAGCGGGACCGACTCTGGCGGTGGCTGCGGCTGCGGACCGACGTCGCCTCGCCGTCGCTCGCGTGGGCGCCCTCGTCGTCCGAGGACGCAGCGTCCACGTCGACGGCGGCGCTCGTCTCGCCCGCCTCGTCCTCGCTCGTCGTATCGCGTTCCGTGTAGTTGGCGACCATCTGCGCCAGCATCGACTTGCGGCCCATGAGCTTCTTGTACGTCCCGCTCTCGGCGATGCGGCCGTCGGCCATGACGATCACGTTGTCGCACTGGTTCACGACGCCCAGCGAGTGCGTCACGAGCACCACGAGCTTGCTGCGCAGCGCCTTCTTGATGCAGTGCGCAAAGATGTCGCTGCCGACGTGGCTGTCCACCGCCGACAAAATGTCGTCCAGCAGGTAAATGTCCGCGTCCTGGTACACGGCGCGCGCGAGCGCCACGCGCGTGCGCTGCCCGCCGCTGAGGTTGATGCCCTTCTCTCCGATCTCGGTGCGGTCGCCCGCCGCCAGGATGTCCAGGTCCGCGCGCAGGCAGCTCACGCGGATGGCCTCCTCGTACTTGACGCGCTCGAAGGGCTGGCCGAACGTGATGTTGTCCCGCACGGTCGCGTTCTGGATGAACGGCTGCTGCGAGACGTACGCCACCGACCCGCGGAGCGCCACTGATCCGCTGGCGCAGCGCGCGTCGCCCAGGATGCCCGAGAGCAGCGTCGACTTGCCGCTGCCGACGGCGCCCACGATCGCGTGCAGCTCGCCCGCCTTGGCGCTCAAGTTGATCCCACGCAACGTCGGAAGCTGCGACGCGTTGGCGTCAAAGGCCGCCAGCACGCCGTCCACCGACTTGCCGTCCACCGACGTGCCGTCCACCGCTTTGCCGTCCGTCGGAGCAGCGCTCGTGGAAGGCGCCGGCTCGGCCTCCCACTTGAAGTCAGCCTTCTGCACGAGGACGCCGATGTGGGTGAGGTCGCCCTCGCCGACGACGACGCGCTCCTCGGCGAGGAAGAAGCTACGCAGGCGCTCGAAGCTCACGCTCGCCTCGACCACGTTGTTGATGACTTGCGGGAGCATGAAGAGCGGGAAGCGCAGGATGTTGAAGAGCGCCAGACTCGTCAGCGCCGTGCCCACGTCCAGCGTGTGGCCCAGCAGCACGTACGTGAGGAATGACACGACCGTGACGAGCGCCGGAACGATGGCGAAGACCGTGTTGGAGCCGCTCTGCGCCAGGATGTAGATGCGCAGGCGCTGCAGCTCGTCGTCGCGGAACTGCATGACGCGCCGCGCGAACGAGTTCTCCCAGGCCTTCATCTTGATGACCTTGATGCCCGAGAGCACCTCGTGGCAGATCTTGATGCGCTCGTCCTTGACCTTCATGAGCTTCTGCTGCAGCGCGCGCATGGACTTGGAGATGAGCGCCATGACGGGAATAAGCAGCACGATGACGGCGACGCCGGCGAACGTGGCCACGCCGATCTGCTTCCAGAGCAGCACGCACGAGACGACGATCTGGAAGGCCGCGTACCAGACGCCGTGCAGGTACGGCGTGAGCTCCTGCAGGCGCTGCGCGTCGATCGACATGAGGTTCGTGATCTCGCCCGTGGTCTTCTTCTGGCGCGCGGCCGCCGAGAGCACGAGCGACTTGTCGAACACGGCCGTGACGATGGCGCTGCGGAACTGCATGCCCGTCTCGAAGCAGTAGAAGAAGTACTGGCGCAGCGAGAAGGACTGCACGACGCCTGACACGAAGATGATGCCCGCGTACGTCACGCCCTCGGACAGCGGCGCGGTCGGGTCGCCCAGGTACGCGATGATGTCCTTGATGATCATGGGTCCGACGAACTGCAGCGAGTCGTGCACGAGCTTGAGCACGCCCGCGACCACGAACTTGAAGCCGAAGGCCGAGCCGAGCGCCCAGGCCAGGCTGGGGCGGCCCGAGCGCTTCTGGCGCGCCCACGCGTCCGCGAACTTGGCCGAGATGGCGGCCGACCGGTTCGGCGGGTCCAGCTGGTACAGGTCGTCGTACTCCAGCGGCCGCTCGTTGCCGAGCTTCATGAGCGGCGTGACCCACGAGAAGAAGACGGCCGACCAGCAGCCCGCGTACTGCGATGGGTAGCGGTCGCCCAGCCCTGGGGAGTCCCAGGGCGCCAAGGACGACGAGTCGGCGGCCTGCGCCTCGCCCTTGGCGCCGTCCGCCACCACGCTCACGCTGATGGCCGGCAGCAGCGGCTGCTTCTCGCCTTCGCGTGCGGACGTCATGGCGCTCTCCACGAGCCTTCGCAACGCGAAAGAGGGCTCTAGGCAGGAGGGTGCGGGGAGCCGCGGCGATTCACAAGTGGCCTTCTAGAAGACCTTCGGATGGAAGGAAGGACGGAGCTTCACGCCTTCCACCCACCTCAAACGGTCGCACGTTGGGGATTGGCGGTTGGAAGAAGCGCGCGTCGTCGGTTACGATTTGTTATATCAGTATGCTGGAATGAAAATGACTGCATAATATTGATTAAAAACCAATCATATGAGTATGTTGAAGTGAAGAGCAGCGTTTTGGCCAGTCATAACGAGATAAAGATACTTTTTATGAGCCAATAGGAGCAGAGATTATGCGCAAATTTGTGATTACGAAGCCACAAATTGTTTTAAACAGCTTGTGCAAAATTGTATGCTGTGAATAGTATAGAACTATATTATACACCACTATTTGAATTATGAACTGGGTAATCACTAGGTGACCAACATTCATACACTGTAATCAAACCCCGTAGTCGACAATGTAGGCGAAAACGACAAAATCATCAGCGACACGAGCCGTCGCTTTTGGTGATTTTCAGATCTGTCTCTTTGTAAGTACGAATGAACATCATTCACGGGACGATAAAAACTTGCGAATGGTACAGCTCGTTAATGCAACTTATTGTGGCAACTGTTTCATCTTTTTCGATAAGAGTTCCGCAACCTCGCTGTTATAAAACGACTCAACACTTTATATTCACGTAAACTACTGTTCAGAAGACGTGAGGCGAATATTTCAAGTGAACCGGTCCGCTTCTAATGCCTTCACACTCTTGGACTGCCGTCGCCGAGGGTGGCGAAGAATTATAGTTTTGCGATGGACAGCAGACACGCGGCAGCAAGCGACGCCATCAGCACCCGGCCTGGTGCAGGCTTGTGCTCCCGTGTCCGCAGCCAAGGTAGCGGAAGGACACGCAAAAGCGTCCGGCTAAGGAACAGCACGAGCCCAACTACAAAAAGCAGTTTGTGTAACGGGGTCACAAAAGTAGGTATGTTAGGGAAGGTCTGTGACGCGGTTCCGTCACCAGGTCCCAGCCTGAGGAGTTGGCAGCCAGTAATTCGCAGGTATCTCACTTATTTTAGGACTATTAGGAGAGGCTCCTCCCGTGGGTGGTCCACGGCGCTCCAGGACAGCAGCCCTGGGGAATCCTAATTCAGAGTTCCTTTTGTCTTGTTTCATACAAGTGCCTACGCTTCCTCGATACTTAAAGTAAGCAAGTACACGGACCCCCGTCACGTTACAGTTTGCGTCGCTGCGCTCCACCAAAAAACCGCCGCATCGCGACGCAGCCCGTCCATGGGAGCTCACATACCAGCGATGAGCTGGACGCGCCCAACGTCACGGCGAGCGTGGTAGTTGGCGAGGGAGCAAACAACAATTTGCGCAACTTCAGCAGTACCGAGCGCGAGGGCTCGAGAGCGCGGACGCCCCGGTGGGCGACAGCACCGAGAACAAAGAGCACGAGTGCGCGGACGCCCAGATGAGCGAGACCACTTTCATTTAGAAGAGCGTGAGACCCGACGGCTGCATGCCCATTGTAACGGGGTTACACGTGGCGTACCTGGGGTACGCCACAAGCGCGCTGTAAATATCTGTATTTACACGTAAATACAGCGTGCTTGCATGTGGTGTAAGGTACATTACATGAGAATGGTTTCTGCCTGACTAGTGTGGCCTACATTAGTCCTTGCCTATTTTAGGACAGCCTGGATTAGGCTGGTTCTCGTTCTTTCAGTCTTTCCATTGGTCGGAAAGCCCGGGGCTTTCGACCAATCAGCGTGCACGGATGCACGTCGGGCTCTCACGTCCAACCATGAGAGCCTGTCACAGTTTGTACTTAGTTTCAGAGGTAGAAACCATGGCGCCCGTCTTGCGGGGCGCCTTAACA